>JAHBMJ010000637.1:29487-43024 GCA_018398765.1 Chromera velia | reverse complement strand
CCGGGGCCAAGAGGTCCCAAGGGAACATGCACACATGGTTCGGGCGACGTTCCGGAACATGCACTGGCCTGGGAGAGCGCTACCGGTGGGAGTGGTCGCAGGACCGAGGGTATCCGTCAGGGGAGCGAGACGCTTCGATGGACCTCGGCAAGGCAAGGCCACTAAGCTCCCCCGGTCAGTCGATTTATTGTCAACAGCAACGGCAACAACTTCTGCGTCCAAAGAGTCGGGTGCTACACCTTCTCTTTCTTGTGCTTTTCGTGTGCAGACAAAAACTTCGAGAGCGCGCATTCTCTTGAAGGCAGATGCAGACGACGAGTTGCTATCAGACACCGGCTGTACATTCGGACTGCTCAATGAGGAGTTCGCAAAGTACTCGGTCGGTCAGAAGAAAAGGCGCACGGAGTTCAACCTCGCCGCAAAGGGTGGCCCCGATGTGTCTCCTTTCGTCACTGACAACATGCACCTCTTCCACTTCCCTGTTCGAGATGAGTTCGGGAAGGTGAGGCAGGTTCCTGAGGAGGGGGCTATTCACCCTTCCGTAGGCAGAGGTCTCCTCCCCTGTGCAGAGAAGAAGATTTTCCTTTCGAAGAGACGGAGGCGTCGCAGCTATGTCAGGTTGACTGACACCGAAGGCAGGAGCTTTCGGGCCCCCGTTGAGCGATCGGGACGGATGCCAGCCCTCCGTCTCTGCCAAAACGATGAAGCAGCAGCAGCCTCGCAGATGACTGTGCCCCTTGATGCCTGGAAGAAGAAAGTTTTCTACTCTTCCTCCCTCTCTGTAGAGGCTCGTTCCGCAGAAACCCTTCCTGCAGAGAGGAAGCAACAGCTGCTCTATGTGTTGCATTCCCGACTTGCGCATTCCGTGGGCGCTCGTCTTGAGAAGACTCTAGAAGAAAAAGGAGTGCCTCTTTCCTTCTCTCCTCAAGAGTGCAGAGATGTGAGGGATTTGTGCGAAGCGTGCAAGTCAGCCAATCAGAGAAAGGAAAGGATCCCTGCAAAAGGGATTTTTAAAAAGGAAAAGTCGGGAGAGAAGAAGCAAGCAGTAAAGCGTGTTCGTTTTTCCGTTGAAGAGAAAACCTCATCCGCAGCCAAGGGTGACAAGCCAGCCCAAAAGTCAAAGCAGCCGCAGCATGCAAAGGAGCGCGCCCCCTTCAACCAAGTCATCTTTCATGACTTGAAGGAGATGCGGACGAAAGGTGTCGGAGGATTTCGCTACATTTCGGTGATCGTTTGTGGCGGGGTCAAGAAAGTTTCTCTCTCTGCACTTCGCAGAAAGCACCACGCAGTGCGGCACCTTCGTCAGTGGGTGCGCAGATGGTAGGTTCGCGGTTTCGGAAAGCCCCTTGTCGTTCGGACAGACAACGGGGGTGAGTTCGTCGGAGAAGAAGACGAGATCGGGTACGCAGCGGCGTGTGATGACATGGGTCTTCACCATGAGAGGGGTCCCCCTTTCAGCCCTGAGGTTCAGTCAGATATTGAACGTATGAACTCGACTGTCATCTCTCTTCTCAGAAAGACTTTGATTCAGTTCCATCTTCCTCTTTCTTTGTGGCCTGCCTTTCTCTCCGGCGTTGCTAATCAGTTAGGTGATGTCGTTCACAGCAAGACAGGCATATCTCCCAATTCTTTGATTTTCGGTCATGCGTGTGGAGTGCCCCCAATCGCAATGGGGGATGAGGTTCGTGTGATAGATCCCGCAGGTTCAGCGGACCCTCTTTTAAAGAGTGAGCGAGCACTCTTCGGGGGGGTACAGGGCCCGCAGGTCTGTTCGCTCGTTGTGTTGCGGCGGGGTCGATGGGTCCCTTTGCGTGTGCATCCACAGCATGTCAGGCTTGAGAAGTGGTTGGGTGTGGACGAAGTACAGAAATGGAGAGAGGTAAGGAAAGAAAAGAAAGTTGAAGAGGAGTCTGGTGGATGGCCGCGTTCATCTGTCAGTGATGATGACCATGAGAGTCAGGGTGTTCCAGCAGTTGATTTGCGTTCAGGGGGGGAAGACGTCGAGCCTGATTCTTCTTTCCCAGAAACAGAACCTTTCCAGCTGCATGATGAAAATGGAAATGAGCATCCCCGCCGCCAAGCAGGCAGGTGGGTGCTAGCAAGGAACACAGACGGTGCCCTTTGGCCTGGTCGCATTGTTCGAGAAGGAGCAAAGCAAGAGCGAGGCTTGAAGGTAGCCAGATTCAATAAAGACGAGAATGGAAAATGGAAGCCGAAAGAAATCGAGCATCATGTCAAGCAGCAAGACATAGTAGAGCGTTTCGATCCTCCTGTCGGGGGTGGCATTCCAGCAGACCTTCTTTCTCGTTTGGATAAATCTGACCCTCCTTCCTCCTCTGTTCCTCTTCAGTCTGCTCCTGATGTTTCTACAGAGTCCCTTCCATCCTCTGACCATGCTGTCGTCTCTTCTGATCCTGTGCCTGATGACGTCGATGTCATGCCGATTGATGTTGACCCAGTCGTAGAGCAGATTCAAGAGGAGGTCTGCCGTACAGATTTTCTCGATTGGAAAAGCAAAGGAAGGAAAGAGAAGAAAGCAATAATCTTTCAGAGAAAGAAAGAAAGAAGAGCCAGAGAAGAGGTGAGGAAAGCAGAAACGCTAGATAGATACTTCGAAGTCGCGTGCATGGCTTTGAAGGCAGAGAAAGCAAAAAAGCTCATGAAGAGAGAAAACAATGCAAAAGGACATATCCCTGCTACTCCAGAAGAGATTGCAGCAGGGAGTCACGTGGAGTCCGACAAGAAGGAATTGGCGCGTTGGGCTCTGTGTGGTGTCTTTGATCTCTCCAGTCAGACGCAGCACCCGAGACCGGGGGTGAAGCCAATCACTCTCCGGTGGGTACGCACGTGGAAGCTGAAGGAGGAGGAGCGGGTTGCGAAATCCCGTCTTGTTGCCAAGGGCTTCCAAGACGCCAGAGACAACGGCTTCCTGGAGACCTTCTCTGGCACTGCGAGCTCCTCTCTCTCCCGTGCGGCGTTTGTGTGGGCCCTTTCTCGTGGGCTTCAGGCAGCGAAGGCAGATATCTCAACTGCTTTCCTCCAAGCCCCTCTCGATGGAAAGAATGGTGAGGTGTGGCTTAGACTCCCTTCTGACTTGCCTGTTTCTGTCTATCCTGGTTTGCGTCCTGGTGTGTGTGTGCGCATCCTGAAGGCTGTTTACGGCTTGAAGGATAGCCCTCGCGTGTACACACAGTACTTCAAGAAGAGAGTGAAGGAACTGGGATGGGAAGAGATAGCTGAGTCAATTTTGGTCAAGAGAGACAAGAACAAAAAGCCAGTCGGTGTGTTAGTGATGCATGTAGACGACCTTTTCGCTTTCGCACCAGACGTGATGAAGGAAATGTAAGCGATTCGTTCTCTTTTTGAAATGGACGAGCCAGTGAGGATGGATGATGGATCCCTTCATGCATACATAGGGATGTCTGTCCGCATGGTTGAGGGTCGCATGCTGCTTGACCAAGGGAGTTACTTGCAGGAAGCCGCTTCTTCTGTTCCCCCTCAGTCCAGAAAGCCACTGACCGAGCGAGACCTTCTTTTGCCCTCAGAAGAGGAAGTTGACCCTTCGCTCTGTGCTGAGCAACAGAGCAATGTGGGGGCGCTCGGGTGGGGGGTGAGAACACAGCCTCATTTAAATTTCCTTTTCGGTCATCTGTCACGTTCGAACACCAAGCCATCTCCACACACCCTCCGTGCAACGGAAAAAGCCCTCTGGCATGCAAGGGACTCGTCTCGACCCCTAGAACTCGTTTCTCTCAATGATGACTTTGTGTTGCTTGTTTGGGTTGATGCATCGTATGAAATGCACAAGAAGGAAGGGCGTCTGGGGTATGAAATGCAGCTAGTTCCTCGCTCCGCTTTGAGTAATTTGAAAGGGGTGGGAGAAGAGAACACCTTGTCGTGGTACTCCAAGAAAGAAGCGAGAAAGCTGGGGAGCACGACGTCAGCAGAGTTGTTAGCAATGAGGGAGGGCGTGAAAGCTGCATTTGGAATCACACATTTCATGAGTAAGCTTTGGGGAAAGAAGCCAGAAGTTTTGGTTGTGTCAGACAGTCAGCCCCTTTTACACCAGTTAGCATCTAAACAGTGTAAGTCAGAAGGGAGAGCTCGAATACGTTCTTGAATGCCTTGCTGAGTTAGGGGCTGCAGTTCGCTGGATAGAGACCGGATTTCAGAGGGCAGAAAGACAAACCAAATTCCTGCGAAATGCATGATGAATTCTTTGAATGCATGATTGCATGATTTCATTGCTTTCGTTTTCTTGATTTGCATTTGAGTGTTCGTTCTTTCGATCGAGCAGTGTCGCCTCCAGAACGAAGGGGGTGATTGTTAGTGCGCGCGGAGGTGGACGGACGTGCGGGCCACTGCACGCACGACGCCCGCCGCCGCCGCCCATGATGATCTAACGATTTGCATGTGCGAGTCGATACATGCATGCATGCAGATTTCATTCATATACATGCAGACGTGAATGATTGAATGATTGCCTCTTCGTGACAACAGTGAACGAAGAGACCCGATTCATGACAGTCGGTAATTAGCCGATTGAGAGACAGCCAATTCTGTGTGCATGTGATGTGTCGATCCGAATAGTCGCATCCTCTCGATCGACACAACGTAGACGGCAACAGATTGAGAAGATAGAAGTCGGAATGCTGGGATTAAGGTCAGTCCTTCTAGATCCAGACTTCTTGACGTTGAATGCTCTGAGTACACTGCTTCTACTATCATTGCTTTGTACTTAGCCTAGCGCTATCGGCTTGCTTCCTAGCCTACTTCCTCTAGTCTCAGTTTCTGTGTACAGACTGTTGAGCCGATGTCTGACTCAGGCCCGAACCCTAACACATCTTGTATAACTTCATTTTATAAATTTATTAACTTTTTTTTTTTAAATTTTGAGTATATGAATCCCATAATTATACTATGATTTTTTGAATTTAGCGTCAAATTCGCCGTTAATCACTAAGTCAATTAAAAACTTATAATTAAAAAATGACAAATTAACACTGTTTATTTAATATCATTACTATGACTTATACTATAAGTTATATACATACAATTTGTATATATAAGTTAATTTATAAAAACCTAGATAAAAACACTGCCGATTCAATCAATTGTTACTCCCATTATGAGTCCCGGGCCTATAACTCTTTCTAAATCATGAGAAACAAGCCTTCAAAAGTTGTAGAATTTATAGTAAAATCCATTATACCATACAAGTTTAAGTAATTTAGAGTTATTTAACTTAGTAATTTAAAGTAATTTAGAGTAATTTAAAGTAATTTCAGATAGTAAACTAAAGTAATTTCAACTACTACTAATTTGGAAAGCTAAATTACTAATTTTAGTCAAACTTTGGAGGTCGATTTCTTGTAAACCATAAAGAGTTATAAATATTAAAACTAATAGTGCTTAGTATCTATGATATAATACGTCTATATTAGAGCTACAAGCACTGTTAGTTTTAACGCCTAACTCTTTATGGTTCACAAGAAATCGACCTCCAAATTGACCAAAATTAGTAAATTAATAGTAATTTATAGTAATTTAGCTTTTCAAATTACTTTACTTTACTCTTCTAAATTACTTTAAATAGTTGAACTATAGAGTCCCAGCCTGCTGTAGGCCGTAAGTCGCGTGTCTGGACCCAGTGGGCCGAGCGTCCGAGGCCAGCCGCAGGGTAATCGCTTCCATGCGAATTCGATTGATCGCCGCGCGCATTTGTATGCATGCCATTTTCCGAGTGCATACCAGATCTTGTTGAGATCAGATCTTGCCAAATTGATTTGTAAGTTGATCTAGCGACCTGTCCCTTTGAACACAGACTTTCTATCAAGAGCTCTGACAGGATAACCTGCCTCTAGCAGGCAGTGTGCATATTCATTTTCCCTCAGGTCTCTAGTTAAATTACTCTACACTGAAACTATAGTATGATACAATTCAAATTATGATACAATACCCTATACACTAGTACCAGTGATATAAATAATTGTGTTACAATAAGTGTAATAAAATAGTTAGAGCGACTTAGGTGTGCATAATGAAATTGTTGGACAAAAATTCAAGTGAACCTAAACTTTTAAAGTGATTTGAAGTCTTAATTCAGATTTGTTGAAGTTCGGATTGCTCTTCCACATTCACTCATTCACTCGCATTCACTCGCATTCACTTGCACTCATTCAGCTCACTGAATCACTTACTCACCTCACTCATTCACTCACCCCACTCTATCACATACTTACTCACTCACTCACTCACCCACTCACTCACGCACTTACTCATCCACACATTCACTCACTCACTCACTCACTCACTCATTCACTCACTCACTCACTTACTCATGCACTCACTCAGTCATTCACTCAGTTGATCACTTATGAACGGCTGGCCGCACTGGAGAAGACCAAGGAAGGGGCGTGGGGCGGCTCAGAGACTATTAACTGCTGCTCAGGAGTGTTAAAATCCCAAGGGAGATGCTATTAGTCTACAATGTACGTACTACAATGAGGTGGGACATGATTTGACGGTTTTGGCTTTGCTAAGGTTGCGTTGTATAGTTTGTACGAGTTTATGCACAGCTAGACGCGCAGCTGTTTTTCTTGGTTTTTCTCATAAAGTCATGCAAGATTTGTTTATCCATGCATGTACGGAGTCCGCGCGGCCCGCAGCGGCTATGCGACTATGCCGCTGCCCCCCAATGCATATCAAGCCGCGCCAAACACCGTAAACATGCGATCTACAACTATTTTTTTCATACAGAAGTGTGATTTAATTAAATTAGTTAAAAGTTCTTAAAATCATCATTATTGTGTCACAAATCATTGTGATACAAAAGGTTCTACAAATTCTCATTGTAACACACTATAGTTCCAGTATAAATTACTCTAAATTGCTTTAAATTACTTTAAATTATTAAGCTAAATTACTTTAAATTTCTGAACAAGACTTGCATGAATATGGACTGCCAGCCTGTACCAGGAGCTAGGCTTTGACGGCTATAGTTATTCATTCATTCATTCATTCATTCATTCATTCATTCATTCATTCATTCAAATAACTTTAAATTACTTTTTTTCGTTTTTGAATACCTAGTAAATTACTCATCTAATTTGATAATCTAAATTACTGAAAGCTAGACTGAAACTTGTAGGGTGATTTATAAAATCTACCAAATTTTAATATAATTCCATAGCTCAATTCTAATGATCTAACTAATGATTCAAAGTTAAGTTCCAGTGAACGCTGAGTCTATGATAAACTAGATGATAGAAAACTGAAATCAAATCAATCAAACTCTAAAAAAAAAATAAAATTAAGCTGGTTTTGTATAGATAAGGTGAAATTTAGCTGAGAGAGAAATTGATTTGATTTCATTGGGGCCAAATTTTGGGGTCATGTAAAAATTCAATTGAGTATCAGTGGCACGCAAGACCCCCCCCCCCCGCCTTTAGTACCTTCCACTACAGTGGCACACAACCCCCCCAAAAAAATTGAAAACCCATTTTTTTCTAGATTTTTTTGACTTAAAAATATGTTTTAATACTGGAGAAGAACAGTCATTTTTGCTTCAATGACTGACACACAAAGACCTCCCCCCCTCCCCTAAAACCCGTTTGCATGCCACTGATACTCAAATAAATTTTTACATGGCCCAATTCAATGATTAAATTTTTGATTTGAGTTGGTAAAAGCCGGTACCAGTGAGCCTATATAGCCTGAGCGGTGAGCCAAATTCTATGTCAAATTTAATATGCTTTGTCCTCCCTATCCGGCCACCTTATGGCGTCCAGACAGAAGGTAAAGCGAGGATAAGAACCTTAAAAAAATTTTAGAGAAGGAACGTAAGCAACGCTCAGTCAAGCAACAGTTTACAGTAGGTTTGGCTCTACATCAGTTTAAGTTCTAGTGCGATCTGGTATTCCAATCAGCTGTGTTCATTCTATCATGTACAGTTTCTACTCATTCCTCTCTTTCAGACTCTTATAGGAGCTCTCTTGATCTGTGACAAACAGACATCAGACTCAGACGATGTTATCCATTGCTCAAGTGACGTGTTGCTTGAATACGAAGGTCATGCAGACTCGACTTCGACAACTTTGATCGACGCATGCGCAACACGTACATGCATGCAAGTCAATTGCGTATACATGCGGCAGTGGAGCATGGCGTCGGCACGTGGGCTCATTCAGATACAATGCATGCAAGGGTCCAGAGGGCGGCGCCACAGGGTAGGACTCCACAGATCCCCTCCATCCACGGACAAGAAAATTGCGTCCCCACAATCAGTCAGATATATTCAAACATGCGCGGAAAGGGAAAAAAGGCGAGCAAAAGGACATGATCAACTAGACATAATGCAAACCTATGCAACCAACAGAACACCTTCAAGAAGGTAGTCGAAAAAATCCAGATACGAAAGCTGACAAGCAGAAAAGTTTCCTCTTAGTAGAGTTTCCTCCCATTGATGCAAATCAATCAAATTAACGTACGCAAAGGTACTATCACCACTGCCTTGCCGGCAATGCCAACCTGTCAGGTCTTTCCTCGAAAAACCTGTTTTAGGGATGTTGGCTTGCTCGTGGCCTGCAAAAGCACACCATCTCTATCTGACGGCAAAGCCCGTCACTTGACGGCCGTAAGCTTCCCAATGCAAGGTTTTACATTTCCCTAGCTTTTTATTAACCTCTCAGATCTCCGCAAAAGAAAGAACGAGACGGAAATGCTAGACAGAAAGAGCAACAGAGAGCAAGACACAGTGAGGCGCAGTCAAGCCCGCGCGGTCACATGTATGCATACATCTCCATGCCGATGCATGCACTCACAGTCATCTACCTAGCTTTCTATATTTTCTTTTTCCATCTTTCCCTCTTTCGCTCCCTTACTTCTCACTTCCACTTTGCTCTCCTTTCTCTACTTTCTCTCTTCTTCTGGAGCACTAGTCTTGCACCAATACGGCAAAGTCAGACGAGCAAACGCGGCTACATGGAGGCAAAAATAAAGGAAATACACTCTCAACAATACACCCCACATGACAAGAGTTCGTTTCGATGCTGCCAGTAGAAAAAGCAGCCACAGCAAGAATTCAGAGAAGCAAATGGCCAAAACTGAGGAAAGAAAAGGGCAGACCGATCGACCTTTCATAGAGCAATAAACAGATAGACTCAAAGGGACACCTGCGGCCAACCAAAGAACTAACAGGACAAAAGTTCAGGCATGTACGTACGCATATATACACTCCCACCACATCAGATCTTCACATGCTAAACCATTTATGTAAACGAGATAGTATCAGAGGGCACCGGAAAGTGGTAAAACAAAAAGCGGAGACGGCGCCAATATAAAAATTCTAAGAGGGACAGACAAGCTCATTCCGATAAATCCCTGCTCGTCAAACTCTTGTGCAGTCCCACCGTTTCCTTTTCATCTCATTTCTCCTTCATGCTGCCTTCGTTTCCCTTGAAGCAAGACGGAAAAACAAAGCACCTCCAACACCTCCGTAGTCTCAAAAGAAAGACGCAGGTCGAACACCACCAATGACAAAGTGATTGAAAAGAAAAAGGCGGAACCGGCGGAAGGAAAGAGGCAGCCAACTCCATTTCTCGACTTTGTTTCACCTTCTCTCACTCTCTTTCTCTTTCTCAGACCAGCCCGCCGGAAGGAAGCGGGCGACAGAAAGAATAGTACACCTGCAAGCAATCCCCTTCCAGCTCTCTTAATTTTCTAAATGCAAGTAGACGGGCAAACGGAGGTTCGAACAAAACGTGAAGAGACGGAGAAACCAGAGGATGGTAGCAAAAAGCCTCACGCACACATATTATGTTCACACACAATATCATATATTCACATCTCTTCCTCCTCTCTCTTCTATCTCATTTCCTTCCCGAAGACTGCATGCGCGTCTTTGCCTGTTGTCAACAACACTGTAGATCGACCGAACACATAAGAACAAACATCAATGAATGAACGGCACCCGGTCAGACTTATCGGAGGGAGACGCCTGCCGGCACACCATCTGGCTCCACGCAGATGCCTGCGCAGAGACGGCTGGCTCTACCAAGGCTCCCATCAACTCCCGTGCTGCGAGGGGGAGAGGCGATACCCAGAGACCCCAAAGGGCTTCCAAAGCACCGACATCCCCCTGTAGGGAGAAGATATAGAAGGGATAAAAAGACATGTACGGCTATCCCCTCGTTTTTTTTTTTCTTCTTCTTCTCTTCTCATTGAAACAGACATCTCTTTCTGTTTTTCTCAAGATTCGTTCTTTCTTTACTCCTCCTCTACTCATTTTTCCTCGGCCTTTTCCAGTCTCTTTCTCTCAAAGAAAGAAACCAGGGATAACACGAAACGTTTTTAAATTAAAGCAACAGACGGAAACGAGAAGGAGACAGCGAATGAAGGCGCCCCCTCGTGTGCTTATGCTCTCAACCACACGAGGGGTCTGACTCCGAAGCCATGCGCAAAGCAAAGCCAAGAGAAGCCGAGAGAGAAGGAAGGTCACTCTTCCAAAGGGAGTCCCAGAAGTTTCAAATGTGCGGCACATGCAGTCGACTTGTCGTTCTCGCAGTCCGCCTCTTTAACGCTCAGCTTCGCAATGAGCTCAATCCCCCCCCCAAGTCCAGTGCAAGGGCGCAAGGGCGGTCACAGGCAGTCGTTAATACGTGCAGGTAAAAGCGTACGGCGGCGGCAATTAGGCAGTCCTCTGCCCGTCTCATACGTAGCTAACGTAGGGGTAGGCAATCGACATCAAGTTCTCGTTAACAGAAGGACTTGGCCGTCTTGTCAAGCACAAACACATTTTCGCGTGTGATACACTGTCAGTAGCTGCATAAAGGGAGGGAAGGAAGGGACCGGACACATTGCAGACTGCCCCGCTGGTTTTTTTCTATTTTGTCTCTTCTTTCTGTCTCGTTTCATCCCCTTGCTGCTCCTTTCGACACATGAACTCTCAACTCCAGACAAAAAACGCTCCAGTCATACTCAGTCGCTAGTACTTCGCATGTTCTCGGCCAGCCTCGATTCGATTCACCCCCCCACCCCGAAGCAACCCCCCTTTCCCCCTCTTTCCCATTGTCCCCCCTTCTCCCCCTTCCCCCATGACCCGCTTTGCCCTTCCCGATCCCTGTTAAAAATTTTGCTGGCGCCGGCGAGAGACAAAGCGGTAGCTGCCGTGTACCTTACTCTGTCTGAGACTCTCAGTAGGTCTGCCGCGACCCTTCTGCCTCTTTTGCCGTCGAGGGCAGGCTCAATGTCATTTTGTACCCCTTTCTTACTTCCCTCTCCTTCCTACTCTAGGCTCGCCGCGTCGGGTCCCAGAGCAGAAGGCCTTCTCCGGCTGGCACACCAGCCGTTGCCGTGTTGGTCTATGTGGTACACCGCCACCTATCCCTTCTGTCTGTTTAATGCACATGCAGAGTCTCACACACCCGATCGAACGGCCACTCATCGAACGATCCATGCAATAGCCAGACAGCCAGAAGCGACAAGCTCACTCTTGGAAGAAAATGGCAGCATTGCAGACACATGGAGAGACGAAGGGCGTCTTCCTATGTTTGGACGCTGTCGGAGGACCAGTTCAGACAGACCCAGACACGCTGGAGGTGTTTGCAGACCACAAAGGTGGTCAGCCTTGCGCAGACAAGCAAGCAACCAATAGCAAAGACAAGTGAAGGTGATCAGCCGACACTCGTCTGGAAGATGAAGACAGTTGTAGAATCAAAAGGCATAGAAAAAGCACTCTACTGGCCATTTGGATTGCGATCTATTCGTAGGCGGCATTTTTAATGAAATCAGGCTCCTCAAAGTCCCGAGCAACACCAAACAACGTCTCCACCATCGGCTTTGGCGACCTCCAACGATCTTCGGGCTTTCCACCCAAAGACAAAGGCAAAGTCCAGGATCAGATTGAAAAGGCGTCTCCAAAAGAGGACTCCAGGCAGCTTGGGACACAAGGGGATGCTGAATTCCCCTACTCATGGTCTTTGCCTGACCGTGCCCATATCGTTGCAATCGGCTTTCAACTGTTGCGCAAACAGATAGATCTGCTCCCCATCACTGAAGGTATACGAGAGTCAACACTCATCGAGCTGGGCGTCCACCACAATGCTTTGTCCCCCCTGTCCGGCCACCTTATGGCGTCCAGACAGAAGGTAAAGCAAGGACAAGAACCTTAGGGAAATTCTAGAGAAGGAACGTGAGCAACACTCAGTCAGGCAACAGTTTACAGCAGGTTTGGCTCTACATCAGTTTAAGTTCTAGCGCAATCTGGTATTCCAATCAGCTGTGTTCATTCTATCATGCACAGTTTCTACTCATTCCTCTCTCTCAGACTGTTAGGAGCTCTTTTGATCTGTTACAAACAGACATCAGACTCAGACGGTGTTATCTCTTGCTCAAGTGACGTGTTGCTTGAATACGAAGGTTATGCAGACTCGACTTCGACAACTTTGATCGACGCGTGCGACACGTACATGCATGCAAGTCGATTGCAGATACATGCGGCGGTGGAGCATGGCGTCGGCACGTGGGCTCATTCAGATACAGCGCATGCGAGGGTCTAGAGGGCGGCGCCACAGGGTAGGACTCCACACATATCAATTCTCCTAGCAATTCTCTTTAAATTTTGTAATCAGACTCGGATATATTAAATTATTAATTAATATATATATTTTTGAATTGAATTGAATGACTAAAACCATCGGAGCCGATACATATATATATATATATATATATATATATATAGGGTCAGACTCTAGGTCAGACTTTCCGTATCGCTTTAATTCACTTACCCAATCTTACTTTTAAATCGATGTATGTGTTAAATTCATTGTGTTTCTGATCGGATCGTTCGGATCATCTCTGTGGATCACTCCTAAGTTTGATTAGTATGCGCACGAGTAGCGCACGTAGAAGGCAAAGGCTCGCTGGAGGAAGTCCTCAAGCACTCGTGGCGAAAAGATTTTTTCGCGAGCGCTCTGCAAGCAACCAGGTATGGCGAGTTGGGGTCAGCGTAAACAGCCAACGGAACAAGAAAGCGGAAACACACAGGCAGCGTTTTCCAATGAACACGGGAGCACACGCGCGGGCTCTTGCTCTAACGCACGCGCAGAGACAGCAAGGCCTCCGAGATTACGCAAGAAGGACACAGAGCACTCTTCATGCAAACCAGAAGATGAAAGCTTCTGGTTGCACTATGGAAACAAAATACAAACAGAGAGAAGAAAAGAGAGACAGACGGACCGCTACCATGAGGGGCGAAGCGTCCAGGAGTTTGCAAATGCGCACGGCCAGCGCTTGACGTTCTGACTCCTGCAGCCAAAAATATTTTTTTGAATCCTGTTCACTCTCTCTCCCTTTCTCTCTGATGTTCATTTGCAAGAGACAAAGGGTAGAGACTCACTCACTGTCCCAGAAGGAGTCCAGCATAGAGAGAGGACAGAGAGAAGGGAGGGGGGGGGGGGACGGAAGAGAAGAACGAAAGGAAGAGAGAAAGAAAGAAGGACAGAAGGAAAGAGAGAAAGAAAGAAAGAAAGAAAGAAAG
>JAHBMJ010000637.1:0-27500 GCA_018398765.1 Chromera velia | reverse complement strand
AAATCATACGGAAGGGCAGTCAGGCAGGCAGACATATTGTTGGCCTTTTTTTTTCTACTTACAGACAGACATCCTATATGTTTCTTCTTCCCCCTTCTTTTCTTCATTTACATAACAGACAGACGATATGTTTCTTCTTCTTCTCCCTCCTTTTCTTCATGAACACAACAGACAAAAAGAAAGAAAGAACGAACAAAGACAAAAGAACAGCACCAACAATCAAACAGCGTGGGCAGCCCGAAAGGTGAGAGTTAAGCGCTCTTTGCCTCTCCACCTCCCTACAGACAGACAGACTATATCGTCTTTTCTTTCCCTTTTTCTCCTTCTTCATTCTCTTCTGTTTTTTTCTTTCTTCTTTTGGCGCGCTCTCTCAGACACACAGACGGACAGACAGTTAGACAGACTATATGGTTTGTTTCCCTCCTCTTCTTCATGAACAC
Source organism: Chromera velia (assembly GCA_018398765.1). Classification (NCBI taxonomy): domain Eukaryota; family Chromeraceae; genus Chromera; species Chromera velia. The sequence continues at coordinate 27,060 of JAHBMJ010000637.1, read as the reverse complement.
ACCAGACAAAAAGAAAGAAAGAACAAAGACAAAAGAACATCACGACGACTCAGACAAAGTGCGCAGGGGGCCCGAAAGGTGAGAGTCAAGGGCCCCTTGCCTCTCAACCTTCCGACAGGACTTCACGTGATCACTTGTTCGTCACACGCTACTGTCCTCCTGCTTCCACTCAAGACAAGAGAGAGAAACAAAGGTAGAAGACAAAACAGCAAAAGCGAAAAAAGGAAAGAAGGACAAACTACACGTGGGAACCGGCACCGTCAGGTGCCCCTACGGAGGGAGATTCTTCTGATGCTGTGTCTTCGTATCTTGCGGCGGTAACGGAAATCTCAAAGTCCCATAGCGAAAAAGCGACGGTGCTCGTGGGGCCGAAAACCTTCTCCAGAACCTCCTCTCTTTCTCTCAGGATTCCTGTTCTGAAGGGGGCGGATTTTGGTGCTCTTGGTCATGCCGGTAGAAGCAGAAGCAGAGGCGGAACTGGATGCTGCGACTGAGGCGGAGACGGGAGCTGGCATGGGATCAGGGGCAGCGGCTGCATCTGGTTCTGGCTCGTTCTCTTCTCTTCGGTGCATCCTTCTTGATTTTCCTGGAGACGACCTTCTCCAGGGGGGTTGCGGTAGTGGTGGGGCTTCGGGGGGAGCTGGTGGATCGGGTGCTTGCAACGCTGCTGCGGTAGCTGAAGAGGAGGAGGAGGAAGAGGAGGAAGACGGACGGGAGGGAGGGAGGAAGGAGGGGAGGGTGCGGGTCCGGATTGGAAGACGACGAAGACTGCGGGGGGCGGGGGCGGGGGCGGGNGGGGCGGGGGTGGGGGGAGGGGGCTCTTGATGTACTGCTGCTGCTTGGATTTTCTCTTTGCACCTCTTCTTTCCATTGGGGTGGGTTTGGTCAGGCCTCTTTCGCTTGAGAAAGTCGCTTTACATTTTGGACACCTCCATCATTTCTGCTGTGGGGGACGGCGCGGCTGGGAGACGGGGCCGGAAGTCCATTGCTATTCTTGTCTTCGTCGGGAAAACTGCAGGGACCCTCTGTGCTGGTGGAAAAACTTGTTTTCCCTGGGAAGCCGGGAGGGGGTGTGACTTGCGGTCGGTGGTCCCGGTGGCTCCAAATCTTCCCGTTCGGATTGTGGGAAAGCCAAACAAGAAGACGACGGAACCAACCGTTCAACCGACTCAAAAGGTGCTTCTGGTGTACCCACTTACGTGTGACATGAGCATGCCACCCGTGAAGTAGATCACTTCTCGTGGCCCCCGTCTTCATCAGGTGCTGTGTGCAGTGGGCTGCGGCTTCTCTGAAAGCGGACCGGGTGGAGCAGACAAATTTGAAGCGTGCCAGCTGACCCTGGAACATGCTTGACATCTGTCGTGCTGGGGCGTTGGAGCGTGCGGAGGGGAATTTGATGATTGGGTAGGGGTAGGATGCTGCTTTACTGATGACCGAAAGGGAGAGACAGCCGTCGGTAAGGCAATCAAGACTCACTCCGATGAAACCAACAGAGCTGTCTGACTTGGTGGTCTCTTGGAATTCCAGTCCGCCGTAACTGTCTTACAGACAGACAGACAGACAGACAGCCATACAAACAGACAGATACACAAAACGAACGAGAGAGAGAGAGAGAGAGAGAGAGGGGGAGAATAGAGTGAAATACACGCGCAGACAGAGAAAGAGAGACAGAACCTGAGAACGAACTTAGGAGAGAAAACAGAAAAAAATTAAGAAGTACTAGAGGCAAAAAGATCAAGCCAGTATGGCCCCGGAAAGCGTGGCGTGGGACACTTCCAACACCCTACTATGGAGCGCATGCGTGCAGCTTGTTGGACATTATCCCATGCAAGTGAAATAAGTTACAACGGACAACGAACGACGCACCTCGACCCTCTCCTCCCACCGCCTATTGATGTACCAGCCGAAACTCCCGAACACCCGATCCATGAATGGCGTCACGGGGGGGAGTCTGCTCTTCGGTCGGATCTCACTTTCCCGTCTCCCAGACGGCACTCCGACAGCGTTCACTCGTGCATTGGCATGGGTGTGCCCATCCCTCTCTCTGTCTCCCTGCGAAGGGAGAGAAACCGAACCAGAAGAACCATATCGACGCGGAGACGGGGCCCGAACTCTCCCTCCTCCCCCTTCCCCCTGCACACCGACGTATGAGGAGGAAGAAGAGCATGGAAAATCGCCTTGCGGGGCCACCCGTGTTCCCTTCCCTGTTTGTGGCCCCCTCTGTCCCTGTCCCCCCCCCCCTGGAGGCGCCCCACTTGGCGGGGTGATGCCGAACGTTTCGTATTTGTTTGCAACCAGGAGAACCGGTATGGTGCCAGACAGGAGGGCGTCGGCTGCAGCGAATCGATCAGAGAGGTCGCAATGAGAAGAACAGAGTACAAGAGAATGAAGAGAAAGGAAAAGAATCCATACATCAAATGGACGAACAGGAGACGACAGGGCAGAACAGAAGGAATCGAAGACGGACCGACAAACATGAGCGATGACAGAGAGAGACAGAGTGTGGGGGGGGGATACTCCGCGAAATTCAGCAGGCGACTGAGGGACCATTTTGTGCGCTCAACCACCAGATCCATGAGCACGTACACCCCACACACCTGTGTTCGGATCTTCAACCAGACCCTGTCTGCACACACACACACACACACACAGAGAGAGAGAGAGAGAAAGAGAGAGAGAGAGAGAGAGAGAGAGAGAGAGAGAGGAGAAGAGAGAGAGAGAGACGTCTACGAGCACTCATTTCTTCGCTCTCTCGCTGGCTCTCACGACACCTTACTCCCTCCCTCAAACTGCTGACGTTTACGCTGACGCATGGAGAAGGAGAAAGAAAAGGAAATGGGGAGAAAAATAAATGGGTAGCAGAAGAATTAAGGGGAAGGCAGGAAAATGTACGAGAGAGGGGGGGAGAAAGCCTGAAGGCAACCTTCATTTTGCACATACGTTCGGACTGTCGCTGTTCCTCTTTTTTGCGGTGTCCAGAAAAAAATGCAAAGGGCGGGACCGTCCAAGGACACACACACACATACACAAAAAACAGAACTGACTGTCGCTGCGTCTCCTTTTGGTGGTTCCCCCAAAACGCCTGTGAGGGCGGTACAGTGCGGGTGCAGAGCTCCATCATCCAGGAGGACAAATTCGTGTGGGACTTCAGGTTTGTCACGTCGTACACAAGAATCACCCCTGCACGGGATGGGAACGCAAAAAAAAGAATCTTCTGTTTCTGTCTTTGCCTTCCTCCCCATTTTCGGCATCTATGCTTAAATGCACAGAGACACATGCAGACAGACCGAGAGAAAGGCGGAGAGATATATCTGCGTGAAGGCTGGGAGAAGTTGAAGAGAGAAGAAATTGCGAATAAGCGGAACAGCTGTACAAATTTACGATCGAACGACCTGGAAGAGAAACTGCACGGAAACCCACTGACCGTGAAAGTCCTGGTAGAAGATGTTCCGAATAGGAGAGTACGTGCGTGTCCCACCCACGTCCCAAAATTCCACTGGAACTCGCACTGGCTGGTCTGCCTGTATTGATTGTAATGATGGGTCTAGTGCCTGGAAATTTTGGACCCTCACAAACAGAGTACACCCCAAAGTCCATGGCCGAGTCAATTCTGTGTGTGTCCCCGCTATGGGCCTCTGTTTTCGTCTCGGAGAAGTGAAGAATCCTCCTCGGTTATCCTCTTCAGCTTCGTCTCCTTCCTCATCACCAAGGTTGCATATCATCTGGAGGAACTCTGTCTTCCCTACCCCGGGCTCACCAAGAACAAGAATCTTGATACGTCGCGAAGGGCCTGAAGGGTCCTGCATTGTCGGTATGAATTTTGAACGGCCAGTTGTCTAGGACTAGATCTCCAGCTGTTGGCTCGAACTGCACGGACGGAGACGGCTTGATTGCTCTTATTCTGATACACCCCGCCCGAATTCTGGTGTGTGTGAATTTACTCCAGAACTCCATTTGAGCAGCTAGGTGAGGTGGTATTGATACAACTTCCCTAAGTTCCCTTCGCTCTCATCCCTGAATGAGAGATCAGAAGGGATCCTGAAATTTTCTCGATCGGAAATCTAAACGATCGCTATAGCGGTTTGGGCTGTAATGGGCTGTACGTATGGCATCAGAGGCACACCGACCCTCAGGTGAGTGCCTTATTGGTGTTCACTCAGGCAGCGGTACTTGAAAATCCAATTAATTAATTAATTGCAATCATACAGAATATAAGCCCCTGCCCTTGAATTTTGTACGGTCAAAATACATAAAATTTTGATGATAAAATTTTGAAGTTAGGCTTTGTACCAAGCAGGCTGTGCGGGTGCATGTCGGTAGACATCGTGCTTGTGCACTTGATGGCAATACTGACAGATCAATTCAACATCATCTGGGTGATTGGTGTCAAAAACAGTATCGATCCACTGGTCTTCATTTCTGTGCCCAATTTTTTTTACTGTGATCTTCCCGAGGGAGAACTTCCGGTGGGTGCCCAGATGATAGTTGTTGTGATGCATATCATACGGGTTGCGCCCACCAAGAAGATCGGGAAGGCCAGAAGCACCACAACGCTCACAATAATTTCAAAAAATTGTTCGAATTTCTGTTTTGATTGCTTTGTTAGCCTGCTTAATGGTCCAGCCGTGCACATACTTCCAATTTTTTTAAATGATAAGAAGTCTGATCCTTTGTTGGAACAGCTGTTTACAATGAGTGGCTGAAGTGAAAATAGCGACTGATTGAGGCGGGCGGGGCACCATTTTCTTTATTCTATAGCGGTGAGAACCAGGGGCAGGCACGGCAAAAAGATGCTCCCCTGCCGGTAATTCGGTTTTTCGAAGGAAAAAAAAAAGTCGTGAGACGCCCCCCTTCATAGTGGCCATGGAGACGGCTTGGGCCGCGCACGGCTAGGTTGTTAGACCATAAATTACGCTTTTTTTTGCGTCGTTTTCGTGCGCACCGCGCGCGTGACAATACCTTTATAAGGTAAAATCAATAGGGAGGGATCCACCTTGAAGTGACCATTTTTTTTTTTTTCAAAAAAATAAAACTAAAAAAAAATAAAAAAAAATGGATATATACACGGGGACGCGGCATGCATAACAAAAACCTCAATCAATCAATACTGGTGGTGGTAACAGAGCTACAGTCAAATCGTGCGTACAAAATTTAAGGGCAGGGGCTTATATATATTAATTAATTTTTATGCGAATTTCCGATTGAACTCAGGGCCTTCCGCGGATTTACCCGAGCTGCCCTCCGAGGACGCACTACAAACTAATTCTCACACTTGCTTTCGCGCGAATCAACTTTGAAGATCGATGGCCCCGGGCCGGAGGGCGGAGCGAGGCTTGAAACATGTTCGCACGGAGCTTTCCGCCCGGGGGGCACTTAATCCCCCGCGACTCCTTTCCTCCGACAACTTAATTAATTAAGTACTTAATTGCATGACGCAGCGGCGATGCATGCATGCATGGCCCCGCGGAGGGCGGAGCTGTAATTCATTCATGCCCTCCGGGGCCTTTGGAGTTGCGAGCGGAGCGAGCGGCTCTGTAACTGTGCATGTATATATGCGTATTGTCCATGCATGCATGCAATGCAGATCGACTCCTATATGACGACCAGTCAACCTTGTCTGTTAACCTTTTCAGCCAGAGATTCATACTGAGTAAGTAGCCGACGGTAGTCGACACCGAAGTGAATAGAGCCTCGACCAGCAATAGACGCCAACTGCACGCCATACACAGCACGCGTCCGTCCACGTGACAGTTTGTGGAGACAGTTTTACTTCTGCAGTTCGTCAAAAGGTCAAACCGTTGAACGACGCAGCTGAGAAGGAAGAAAGATGAGGACCAAACCCATCCTGACCCTGCTCCTCTCTTTCGCCCTAGTGGCTTGCGCGTACGGGAGACTTGCCTGTCAGTCAATCATTGTCCTTCATGCTGACATGCATGCATGCATGCAACCAGACTGAGAACGTCAGTCCTTTGCTGTGCATGGGGAAAGCAGGCTACTCTGTCAGTCAGCGACAAACTGCTGCAGTCAATGAGTGGACTAATTCGCCAGCCAGACACTCAGTGAGTGCGTGAGTGAGTTAGTCAGTCAGTGAGGCAGCCGGGTAGGAAGGCCGTCCGCTAGTCAGTGTGTCTTCCTTCAGCTTTACCAGTAGTCAGCATGGAAGGTTCTGTTTTCTGTTACCTCGCCGGCAACCTCGACGTCTGTCGGGCAGTCTGTTCGCGAATATGCACTGAGGCATCCACACCATCGATCGACAAGACTGCATCAGTCAGATCATGAAGGAACGCATCAGAGGGAAGGTGTGCATGGATAGATGAAGAAGTGAAAGAGCATGTGTAAATGCATGGTTGATGTCATGTCGTCATTTGCAAAATCAAGCATGCCGATCGAGAGGCGTCCACTGTTCAACACATGCATGCAGACTTTAGAATTGGTTGGGGTATGTAGACATAGAAATGTATACAAACTGATCGCATCTCCACCGAAATCCACTGAAATGCCCCTGCGCCTAACAGCACGTGTCCATCCCTTTGCATCCCAAGAAATGAAAGAAACAGATCCTTGGTTTCATATCGCTCTCCGTGCGTGCAGTGAAAGTGCCTGCCGACAAGACACTCTCTGGAGTTGGTATGGGCATCAGAGGAGACAAAAAGACGAAAGACAAGAACGCAAAGGATCAGGCTGAACAAGGAGTGACACCCTACATTCGCCCGTCTTCTTTTCTTCGGAGAGAGGAAAACAGCTGTTCGGACAAACTCTGTTACTACAGAATGAACAAGGGTACCGAAAACTGGGAACCTGGAACATTCACAGACATTGACGGAGAAAGTTACTTGATTCAATGCGACAGCAGGTTAAAGGTGATGTGCACGTGCCCAGGAGATGATGACGGGTACAAATGCGAACCAGTAGGGTGGAATAACAAGGATGCCGACAAGTGGCAAGACAGAATTCACATGAACGATTTCGAACAGTGGCGAAATCCTCCCAAAAACGACCCAAATAAAGATATGAGGGGCCACAGAGGCAGAAAAGCGGTCTATGATGATTGAAGATTCACTAAAAATACAAAAATGACAATAACAGCAGCAGCAGCAGCAGCAGCAGCAGCGGTATTAACAACAACATCGACTTCAAGCCTGTGGCAACCAAGTTCATTGGAAAGCCTGCACATGCCTGCACGCGCCGCGCGAGAGTCGCATCATTGCCAGATGCACGCAAAAAACAAAAACAAAAAAGGCACAGTCCCCCAATCCAAGAAACTGTAGCAATTCGACCGATACCTCTTGCCGGCTCACTGATGACATGCAAGAACAAAAGGGTGACTGCACGCAACACAGCATCTTTTGAAGGAGGTGCGACCTCAGGCTGCGGCAACAAAGCTTGGCTGGACTCTGCAGGGGGTGGGAAAGTCCACCTGAGGCATTGCCGTAAGAAAAGTGTCAATGAGTCTCAGGTCTGTTCTCAGAGACTTACAGGGAAAGTAAGTACAAAAATAACAAAGAAGGGGAGGTATGTAAAGTTCAGGTAAATCAAAGCATGCTCATGTCTAGCCTCATGGTTGAAAACAACCAGTGCTGCAGCGGAAAAGATGATCAACAAAACAGAGAATGAGCTGCTACATGAAGTACACCAGCATGCAGGGGTTCTACTAGTTAACTACCACGTACAACAATTATGGAACAATCAAGAGCACACACCATTACAAGTTTTTCCAACTAGAATATAAAAGCCATTACTAAAACAACTTGAAGTATATCTAGGCCGTGCACTATATATAAGTAAATTAAAAAAAAAAAAACTAAAAAAAAATAGCCATCGTGATCCAATGGCGAAGTAGTGGCGAAGGGCAGTCTGTACATGAGCATTCCAGTTATATTGCAAAGCTAGGAGCACACTAAGCGATTGCTTGCCTAAAACGGCCGGTAGAGCGGCCGACTAGCTCGTAAAAATTTAAACACTGCGCCCAAGGATCGATCAGTCCAGTCTTGACCATGCAGTAATGAGGGTTAGAATGAGGGCACTACTACTAGCTGGTTGGCGCGTCTCTTTGAAGAAGAACCAAGAAGTTCCGTCTTATAAGTTCCTCAGCCTCTCCCTCTTTCCTGCCCCCTCGAGCTTCCTGTCTCTCTCCAGGGTCACATACTTCTTCTATTGACATACGCTTCAATCACCTGTACTAAACTTGAAGATTGCTCAATCTCCCCCACGGTGCCTCCTCTTAAACACAATTAATTAAGTAGACTGACTCGGCGGCTACTATAAGTTGGTTACTATAAGTTACTATAAGTTGGTTACTATAAGTTAAAGGCTTAAGTTATATATAAGTTATATAGAAGGCTGAAGTTGGTTACTATAAGTTAGTTAATTACTTAGTTATAGTTAGTTAGGTAGTGAGACGATGTCTAACCCCAGTTGGAGCGCTATTAATTAAAGCTTTGAGCTACTCTGAGGCTAGGAGTCTGAGCTCTCGGATGGCAATTAATCTTGACATCCTAATGAGATCCTATCAATGACATCCTGGCATGATCCTGCAGATAATTTATTTTAAATTGTTCAATTTTTCTTTTACACTATAGAAATATCTACTTCTTAAAACTAGATAGACAGTGTTGTTAAGTCTCGGTACTTTCGGTACCTCGGTACCAGAGGGGGGGTCGGTATCGGATTTCGGATCGGATCTTTCGGTATCGACCTAAATGACTCTCAAACTTAAAAATCACATGTAGTCTGATGTTATAATATCATTTAAATACACTTCATAAAATAAAATAAATAAAATACAATGATAAATTAAAATTAAGAAAGTCTTTTCTAGTTTTTTTGATTGTTCTGCGACTTTTATCTTCTAGAACGGTCTATAGATTGAGGCATAAAACCCATGTGTAGAACAGGAAGGAGACGGCAGCTGTGCACATGGCTATGAGGAGCAGCTCCGTCTGCTTCTACATTATTGCAGGCGGCATGATTCGCTGAACGAACTCCGTCATCGCAACCTGTTCTGGAGTGGAAGAAAAGGAATCGGAAGGACCTTTTAGAGTGGCAGCAAAATTCATGTAAGGAGACGGTGATGCTTCAGATGGCAGTTCTGCATCCATGTGAGGATATGCGAGACATATACAATGTGTGGCCCAGGGCCCGCATACCGCGGCCCATGCAGGCACGCGCCCCCCCCTCACGCTTCAAATTAGACATCAAAAGTTCATACTAGTCATCTTTAAGCATTCCAGTGTCCTAACGGCATATAAACAGTCTATAAAGAGTTCTAAAAACCTGTTTAGAATATGTAAAAAAGCCGGTACCGAAAGTACCGAAAAGGTACCGAAAGTACCGAAAAATTTCGGATCGGGGGGTCGGTATCGGATTTCAGTACTTAGGTTTGTCGGGACTTAACAACTCTGTAGATAGAAATTCAGCACTATCTGAAATGCACAGATCCGAGTCTAGGCACAGATGTTTATGACCATTAACCAGCTAGGTAGTAACATTGTAGTTATAATGTACTATAAATAATTGTATTATTCACTGGATTATTCATTTATATTTATATTTATATATATACTACACACACACACACACACAAAGGGCCAGGCCGGTAACGCCATAGGTTAACTGACCGGTTAAGCAAGTGAAGGAGGGAGAGAGCGCGACAAAGAGATCGATCGGATGAGTAAAGGGAGGGATTCTTTCAACAAAAAGCCAGGCTGATGGGATGAGGAATGCAAGAGGGCCCATAAAAAACTGAAAGAAGCGACAAAAGGGGCAAAAGTGTGTGTGTGTGTGCGTGTTTGTGTCTGTGTGTGTGTGTGTGTGACAGTGTTCCTCTCTCTCTCTCTCTCTCTCTCTCTGTGTGTGTGTGTGTGTGTGTGTGTGCGCGCGCGTATGTGTATGTTTGTGTGTATGTGTGTGAAGTCGACTTTAGAAAAGGAAACGCAGTGTCATAAAGAACAAAAGTATTCTATTTGAGTCCAGTTTTCTTTCTTTTTTCCAACAGGAGTGCCAGTGCAGTATACCACTACATGCGTTAATTGTCTGCGTCTTCAAAAGAAAACAACGCTACCAAACTATACCTGGCTCCTGTGTGAGCCTTGTGAGCCTGCTCTAGAGCCCGCTTGCGACCCCTCTCTTTCAATTGCAGTCGCATCAAGAGCCGAAACTAGCTTCGACTTGCTACCCACTGCCTTCATGGCAGTGGTGCTCCGTCGTGACTGCGGTGGTGATGAAGGAGTCTTCAGGGTCGGACTCCCTCCCTGTGCAGGGGTGTTTGAGGCGTCAGTCAGACCCTTTGCAATGTTTGCGGTCTTCCTTCGCTCTAAAGGAGACTGACTGTCGTTGACCACATTGCTGGACCTCCGCCCAATTGCAGGGGCCGAGACAGCGGATGACGGCAGCATACCGGCCATGAACTCCTCGGCGTCATCGATGAGGCTGTCGGGCCGCGGTCCGTTGGCAAGAATGGGGGCAATATCTGCCTCCTGCAACATTTTGAGGGATCGGAAGTTGACCTCAATCGAAGCTGTTGACCGGCTTCTGGGGGGCATGCCCGTGACCTGGCTCCTGAAGGAGACGTCTGCCTGGGCGTCTCGCAAAGTCCACCTCGGGAGGACCCCTGAGGTGCCTGCAATGTCTCTGGAGGCACGGGCAGTCATCTCTCTGTTGACCAGAGCTACGTGCTGGGACCTCTGCTTCATGAGGTCATGAAGGTCCCAGTCGATGTAAAGTTTGGACAGACGGGGGTCGGCAAAAAGGAACCCCTCATGACACAAACGTCTGTGCACCTCTCTTCGCCCAGGGTCGATGTCTCTGATGGTAGCGGTGTGGCAGGTCTCTGCGCCCTGCATGGTAGACAGACAGATTGAGGAGTGCGGTAGCTAGCGGAAGAAGCAAACAAGAAACAGGACAGGATGCATGCAAGTCACAGGCAGATCTACACAGAGATATAGGTCAAAGCCGTCAGTCTGTTTCCCAGTCTCTCTATCTGGTGTCTTTTGTTTATCTTCTTGGTAGATTCTCTATTGTCTTGTCTATTTGTCTGATTCATCGTCTGTCTGTCTGTCTGTCTGTCTGTCTGTCTTGTCTGTCTGTCTTGTCTGTCTGTCTGTCTGTCTTGTCTGTCTGCCTTGTCTGTCTGCCTTGTCTGTCTGTCTGTCTGTCTGTCTGCTCTGCCTCTTTTGACTGATAAGTCAAAGTAAAGGGGTGCGAGAGTGATTCCTATTTATGAAGTATCTACAACAATCCCCGAGAACAAGAGATGGGCTGCTCAACCATTCAGTATTTTTATTTGGAGAAAAGGAGAAACAAAAAGACGCGGAAAAAAGGCACCAACAGAAAAAAGGGAAACACCCCCTGATTCAAGACGACACGCAGTCAAACAAAGTGTTTCTTTCCCCTTTTCAGGTACCTTGAGCGTCTCAGTAGGATGAAAGCAAAGAGAACACACACAAAAATGCAAATGAATGAAGGAAAAATCATCGATCTGTATTCACACACCTCGAATGGTCGAGCAACTGGCAGGAGCTCTGGTGTCTTTACGAATTCGTCTCTGAGGGTCAGATGGGGATCGCAATCATATGGTCCGACAGTACCGTCAGACACGTCGGAGGCAAGGGACTCCTCACCCTCTGAGTGCATCTCATCCACCTCGAGACATTGCTGAATTCTCAAATCCTCCCATTTTTTTGGATTCCCCTTACCCTCACCACCCCCCTGCGCTGAGTTTGCCTGTCTCCGGTCTGTCCAGAGGGAGTCTGGAAAGTCTCTTCCCCTCTCTCGAAGCTTCTCCTGAATGGATAAGCCCCTTTCATGAGCCTTTCCCCCCGCACCTCGAGAAGATACTGCGGCCAGATTCATTGTTCCCTGGCTCTGCAATGCTACCGCTGTGCTGCTTGGCAATCCGCTCATGTACTCTGCTAGGTAGTGCTTGCTGGAGGTGAGTCGTGCAAGCACCCTAGGATCAGAAAGCTCATAGGTGTTCTCTGCCATTGCAATTTCTCGAAATTTGAGGAGACGGCCGACGTCTGTTTGACCGCCTGAGGGAAGGCCTCTCCCCGTCGCACTACCAGAAGGCCCTGATGCCCCCCCACCCCCCTGTGCATGATGATGAGGGTTTGAATTCCCCGCCGAATCCCCCGCTGCGGCCCCGGCAACAGCTGCCGGCTGGAAGAGGGAGCTTGGGAGTTTGGCCCTGATGCGAGCAATGGGCTCGTTCCACGGCACATGTCTGCATGCAAGTCGGTGTACGTGTATGGATGCATACGTGCGTTTCCATATGCGTGGACACTTTGCGCGTACACGAGTGTCTGCAGGGGATGCCGTGGCTTTCTGCCTTTCTGTGAAGAGGGGGGAAGAGAGCGACCAGCGCACTTACGTGTGAAAAGATGTGAGTATGTGTACATGCGCATACAAGTGAACACAAATACATGTAAGAGAGGCCAATGGTGTTATGGATTGTCTTCGTACATTCACAATTAACGAATAAAGATCGGCTTTTTTTGCTTTAACTTCGCTTGACCTCTCCGACAATCAATTTACCGCAATGTGTCCTCCTTTGGGGGCATGTGACAGCAGAAATGTACAGGAGGTATTAAGAGCATGAGATGCAAAATTGCAGAAATCGAAAAGGAACATGCAGAGCTGCACAATTCATGCATGAAATTACACGGCCAAGCTCCATTCTGACTTTTCATCTCTGTATTCATTCCCATACTTGATGTCTATCGTACAGATGCTTATGCATTTACACGTCTCCATTTTTTTTCTCTACATCGAGCACCCCTACCGACCTTCTAACAATGAAGGCCGCGGTCTCTCTCAGACCCATTTTAGGTGGGGGGAAGGGTACAGGGTCTGGTCTGTGTTTTTTTCCCTTCCACGCCGAGGGCCTCCACTTTCGTCTCCTCTCTGCAAAGCTGTCCGAGGGGATGATGCGCAGCCTCCTGCTGCGGGGCTGTGCCCAGGGTTGGGCGAGTCGGAAACATCGGAGGCCGGGAGGCAGGGCGGCGCTCATTTGAAGAGGAAGAGGGGGTGGGCTTGAATGAGAGACAATGTGGGCAAAACTCTCTGACGCACAGAGGACGTAGGAGTCAATCAGCGGCTGTAGAGACTCCCATGTTTGCTTTTCGAGACTGCATTTGAGGAATCTGCATTTGAGTGAGAAACAGAAAAAAGGCGTTTAAAGAGGAAAGCAAGGCATTTACAGAGAAGAGAAGAAGCTGGTGACAAGAAAAGGACTGTAAAGCTGCGCAAGAGTTGCACATTTCCTGCCTGCCTGCCTTCCTGCCTGCGTGCGTTCGTGCGTGCCTGCCTGCCTGACTGACTAAGTCAGTGAGTCAGTGAGTGAGTGAGTGCGTGAGTAAGTGAGTGAGTCAGTGAGTGAGTGAGTGACTGACTGACTGACTGACTGACTGACTGACCGACTGAGTGAGTGACTGGTTTAGCGAATGCATAGATGGAAGGCAAAGGTATATTCATGAGAGAAGACATACTGTCTGAGACGGTTTAGAACAAAACTCTGGAATTTGCTCACCTCCACACGATGTTGTACTTCATTTCGATGCGATCGCGGTTCAAGATTGGGAGGCCAAACCGCATACATCGAATCTGCAGATTGAAGCAAACGCAGACACACACACATACACACACACACACACACACATACACACACACACACACACACACACACACATGCAGCATACGTACAGCTCTGCTTGTGCCAGAAAGAGACAGGAGAATGCACACATGGACTGAAAGATGCAAAAAATAGGACAGGGCTTCAGAGGACCGAGTGTAGGGAGAGTCAAAGAAAGGTCAAAGTGCAAGAGCATGTGTGCCCGCGGGGCACAGGCAAAGAAGAAGACACAAGAGCCGCACATGTCTTCAACAGTCCTTTGCACACCTTTCTTATGTCTTTTGTTTCACTCAGCACTTCTGCATGCACGCCTGTCTATCTGCACACGTTTATAGACAGACAGTTACATCCGGTGAAACAGAAAACCCACCTTCACGTGTCCTTTGCATGCCTCCATGATACCCTTCATCTCGTTGAGCACTTGTGAGGGCACAATCCTCCCCTCAGGCAGCACGAGGCTCAGGGGCTCGCAGTGACGAGAAGAGCAGAGGAGGCCGCACGCTCGCTCTGCTGCACTCCAAACGAGCAGTGCGAGGAAAGAGGAAGAATGCCGGGAGCCCTGATAGTCTTTTCGGTCGAATGTCACAGTCACTGGAATGCATGTCAGACGAGGGCGTAGGGAAAGAATCGCAGCAGCCACCATGACGTATGTGATCGGTGTGAGAATCCAGCCGCATCGAATCAGTTCAGACGCGATCTCATGGACTTTCCCTAGATTGATACAGGGGGGTCCTCGTAGGTGTTGGATGTAGGTAGCAAGATCAATGGGGATGTCTGGGGAGCCCTGGAACTCCCCGGGCCCCCCTGGTTCTTCTTCACCGTCCTCATCCTCAGATTCAAGGTCATCCTGATCACTCAAGATTCGAGCATGACCCATTTGCATTCCACCTGGTGCAAAGAGATTTGTATCCCTTCTTATAAGTTGCTTCGTTCGTGCTGCGACTGAGCTTCTTCTTCCTTTCCTCTCTTTCGGCTTCCTCTCGATTTTTTCTGCTGCCTGCTTCTCGTCTTTCTCCTTTTCCTTATCCTTTTCACCCTTGCCCCCTCCTTTTTTGCTCTTTTCTTTCTCATCCCCATCAGGCGCCGGGTCTTCGTAAAGTGTTGACGATCGACGCACGGAGGATCGGATCGTCTTCACCCTCTGTGCCGACTCCTCCGCTTCGTCAAGCCACTGAGGGGACACTGCAGATGCCGCATTGGGCGACGCGCAGCAACAGCCTAGGCACTCTCTTTGGTCGAATGACTTGGGAAACGATTCGAGGTAATCCGAGACGGTAAGGAGGAGGTCTGCAAGGGGGATGTCATCCTCAAAGTGGGGCGGGAGGGGAAGACAGATGGACGACAGAGAGTTCCGAATCAGACGAAGCTTGAACAAGCACCGCCTGCAGATTGCGTTTCTGCGGATTCTTCTCTGCTCCTCTACTGTTGGTCCTGAAGACATGATGAATCTCTGAGGTTGATGTGACGACGTTTGTTAGGGGTGCGGACGAATACCCATCCGTCTGTACATCAACGTCCTCTCGCACTCCCTCTGTCTTTACGAGGAGACTCTGCTAAGTACTTCCGGAACCCATCGAAAAAGTCGGAGGAATGTAGACGCAAAGCAATAGACGGAAGGTTGAGGAACAGAAGTGTTGCCCCACAAGAAGTGTTGCAACAAGGAGGTACCAGCCAAGTATAACTTCTCTTCGTGGCGGGTTAATTGGTATTGTCTGGTTTGTCTTGGCGGCATCTGTTGTACGCCTACATTTGCATATATAGGTGAGTCTGAAGGCTGGTCGCACTCAGAAGTACATATATACAGTTGTACACAGAAACTCGATCAGAGTGTTTCACACGTCAGAAAAGTCTATGTATGCGCGAAAATATTAATATGTACGTACGTATATGCGTATACGTACCATGGACTTAGTCAGCATAATGTCATACGACGCATGATGCACTGCCATGCAGACTGTTTGGAGTTGACTGTGATCCCGCGAACCTATATAGCTTGCATGCATGCATGTTGCGCGTGTTGCAGGTGTTGCAAAACACGTTAATTGTGCAACAGCTGTACATACGGGACCTGCATGCATGAATGAATTGCAGTGGTTAAGCTGTTGCTGGCCTGTCCCGCCCTGTTCCATGACTTCCATTCCAAGTTTTCCAGCAGCGACGCACTGCAACTGTCACATGTCTTCGCAACTTTCACGCGTCTTCGAGAGTGTGGAAGTTCCTCCAAGCTTCTTCTTCCACTGCAGTGTGAGAGCTTTCGAGGAGAATCGACTTGGCTTCGCTGGGTGCGTGAAAGTGTTGCCCAGCATCAACAGAGACGACTGAGCTAAAAGACTCGAGAGATCCGTCTGGAGGGAACATTTCCTTTTTCTCTCTTTGGGTGCAATCAAAGAGGCAGGCAGAACAGACGCAAATGGAGGGGTTGGAAGAGATCAGGTCTCTTTTACAGAGCAAGAAGACGTTTGTGGAGGGAACAAAGAAGCTTCACGCAGTGGCCGAGTCTTTGCAGGAGACGGCTTTCTCGGGTCCCGAATCCATTGAGCAGTTTCACACCGTCATCAAGGTACGCCAGTCAGTACTTCAGGTGTTCTGACTTCACGTAATCTGCAGATCCGCAAGGAATCTTCTTGGAGAACGAGACCAGAGACCTAGCCTGCCCGGGAACACTCTCCATGCCTAGAACGTTCACATCTCCCCAAGGCAGCGTACGTGTGCAAATAATCATATCCCCGCTTGAATTGGTCTGTGTGTGCATTTCCTGGCCTGCAGCGGGCTTTCACAGTCCTTCAAGCCAGATACACCGCGAAGGAGTTTTGGCAGGCAGGGCTTGAGCTCTTTCTCTCTTACCAGTTCCTTCTGGAGTCTCCTACTGCTCTCCCAAAAGGGGTGAGTGCCTCGGACAAAGCCGTCTCCTCCAAACTGGGGGAGGCCAAACAGTGGGTGGAGACGGCGATGTACCACTTAGAAGATGAGGCGGCGGCAGTGCGGGAGCGCATGCGTCAGGAGAACAGCGAGAGGACTGAGGCGAGACGGGCAGGGGGAAGGGGGGTATACGATTCGTTAGGGACAGAGGCCGCCGGACCCCCACAGGGCGGGCCCAGCCAGATGCGGCAACTGCAGGCTTTGCTGGAAGGGGGAGGCGGGATCGTTCCGCCAAATTTGATGGTCAGTTGAGCCATTGAATGAAGTGGGAGGCAGACCTTGAAACCCGTCTGGGTTGGACGGGAACAGAATAAAAGCAGATGGTCTGCTGAGCCGCCCTCACAATTGCATCAGCGACGTGTCAAGAGGCTTTCTATTTCAATCTGTACACTTGTTTCATATGTGTGCCCGCGCCCTGTCTTTTTTGTTTGGCCTCTGCTTGCCTTACAGAGAATTAGTCGTTGCTTTCCTGTTTCTCCTCCCCTTTCCCTCTCACCTCTCTTTTCCTACCTCTCGATTCAGCTGAGGCGTGTGTCTATTCAACTCTGTCTCATGCCTTTTTTTCAAATAGTATCTTTTTCCTCGCACTGTCTCTGCTGGACTTTTCCGACTCTCACTCCTGCTTTTCTTGTAGTGGTAGTGCACCCTTACCTTTTTTCGTTCCCTTCAGATGCTACGGCTGGTTTTGTAGATTCCTCTTGTACAGTCAAAGAGCTCTACGCGCCCTTCAACTCGCCTGTCGCCGCATTCTATTCCATCCTGCAGTAAGGCTGACAGCGTATTTAACGCGTCTACTTCGATAAACTTCATTCCTTCAAGAACAATCCAGAAAAAGAGCACCGTGATTGATGACTTTTGCCGGCCTCTATGCACTGCATTGCCTTGCAGGGTCTGATTGACCCCTCCGTGCTGGTTGATGCTGCCGAGTCGGGGCCGCCCCCCGCCTCCAGAGATGCCAGATATGCCCTCCCTGTGAAGACCGTCACTGCGGAGGGGGAGGACGGAGATGTCAGTGCGTGCGCATGGGGATGTGGATGGGGGTATGAGTATGTGTTTGTTTATGTGTCTGTGTGTGTATGGGTACATCTGTATGGATTCTTTGCTCTTCGTGAAGAGATAGTGCGTGCCGATGGGGGGGATTGAGAAGTGTGTTTGTACATTTGCAAGTGCCTTGTGTGTGTGAGATGTAAGCGTGTCTATGTAGGCACAGATGTAGATGTGTGTGTTTGCGTGTGTGTCGGGAAACCCCAAGGTCTGCTGCTTGAACACTCTCTCCTTCTGTATGTCTCCTCCTCTTTCGCTTTCTCCCCTTCGCTTTGTCTTTGTCTCCCCCTCTCCCTCCCAACCACCACAAACACCCTGCCTCCCTCTCTCTCTCTCTCTCACACACACACACACACACACACACACGAAAGAATGGGAAAGGGGCAAGAGGAAAAGAAAAAAGACAACATAGGCTATGTGTACAGCCGCTGGCGTGATTGTTGTGACCGATTGGATTGGAAACACCAGCCTTCGAGAAGAGCCAGAACAGCCAATTGCAGGATAATGCTCTTTCTGCTTGTTGACGCTGTCGTGTTGATGTTTTCCGCTATTCGTTGTTCGAACAAAGCTGTAGCCCTCTCAGACCTTCATTTGTCGAATGAATCTGTATTCCGGATGACAGTGAATCTACAACACTTCTGGTTGGAGGATCTGACACTCGAAAAGACTCCACATGCTTACACTCCCTTCTTTTTATTACCGGTCCACTTTTTGCTTAATTGCATGGTTCCTTTCTTCTTTTCCTCTTTTCCTTTTGTCCTTTTGTACTTCTCGTCTCTTTCTTTCTTTTCTCCTTCCTTCTTCCTTTCTTTCTCCCCTCCTTCTGTGCTTCCTTCCTTCATTCCTTTACCTCTCTCGGTCAGTGCACTTCCTTTTTCTGGCTTTCTTCTCCACCGCCCTCCCCCCCTTTGAATGCAGCGACCCACCTGCGCGGTGTGTCTGGAAGAATTCAAGAAAGGCGGGAAGGCCAAGGAGATGCCGTGCGGGCACCTGTTCCACTTCGACTGCATCCTCTCCTGGCTGGAGAAACACAACACTTGTCCGAGTGAGTGTGTATGTGTGTGTGTGTGTGTGTGTGTGTGTGTGTGTGTGTACATGCCTCCGGATTTCTGTGTTTCTGTGTATTTGCATTTGCATACGTGTTTGCATCCCGAGGGGGCAGGGAGTGAGTGGTTGGGTTGGTCAGTGAGTAATAAAAGATTTTGTGAATAGATGGAAGGGTGGGTTGGCGAGCGAGCGAGGGGTGGGAGTGGGTGGGGGAAGGGAGAGAGAGAGAGAAACAGAGACAGTCTGTGAGTCAGCGGGTGAGTGCGTCAGTTGGCGGTGAAAGACTGGGAGACTGAAGACATGGATGCATCGACGCATAAATGGGTATAGGTGGGCGGAGACAAAAGTCGACAAACATCACACTGGAAGGTTCCTTCGATGTTACTCTTTGATTGACTCAATAATAGTGGAAGTGTATATGAGAATAATTTTGTACGCAATAAACAGAGAGCGGGGAAGCGCCCCTCCTTGGATCATCCCCACTGTTTTTCTTGCTATCTCAATCATGCCGAAGTGTTCGGCGTCTTCGACGAAAAAGATTGAATAAATTTTCGCCGCAGTCTTCATAAATCTTCTGGTGTACGACTTTTGCCGGGTGTGAAATGCAGGTTGTCGGAAAGCGTTGCCCAGCGAGAAGATCCATTTTGATGACGTTGAAGACACCGTCAGAGCAAGAGATCCAGCGCAATCAGGGCTTTATGCGTGATTATCACTCATTAACCGCAACCATTAGCAACTTACTGTCTCAAATTGGCCATCAATTCGATCATTTAGCCAACTCATTTGTTTCAAGATAGTATATAGTGGTATGATAATGTATGAGCATTTCTTAGTAACGCCTGGTAGTGTCTAGGATAGAGCCCGGTTGAGAGAGAATTGATATATGGAACTAGGTATAGGAGACATATAATAGCACTGGCACGTACGAAACAGATATAAAAAGAAAGTGATACTAAAGAAAGTTCAACTGGTATTGTTTGTTTCTAGCACTTTATGGGCTAGTTAATTTAGCTAGGGGCAACAGTTAGCTGACTCAGGTTAAACTAGGTTGAAAGATTGGTTAAAATAGGTAACTTATTATAGGTTTAAAAGTTTATGACGTGGCCCGGAACAGATTTTAGGGAAACACAGCATCCTTAGATCAAAATTTGCCTAATTTAAACCTCATGATGTGCTAGTGATACTAGTAGTGATAGAAACCGTTTGAGGGTACGGTGACAATAATATCATCATATGCCATCGCAATCGGCCTATGCTAGGCGTCTAGCATGTGGTAGGTCACAACATGTAAGACAGATTATCAAATGGTCAAGCCTGACTTACAACTAGCTCATTCAACATACTGTAGTAACAGTGTAGTTCTTTTCAAATGCTTCTACTTCTAGTAGGGTGAGCTTGCATTATAAGTTGCATATGAGTGACGCTGCTTTATGTGAATCAAATGTTGACTGCCAGCAATGTCATGCGACTTGATAACACCATCCGAGTTATCTTCTCTGCTTGTACTTTCGGAGGATCTCTTTCACCGGGCAGCGCAGAACATCCCAGAACCCAACTTCTGTTCTGAGATCTCACTCCATACGAGCTTCACATTAATTCATATCAGCAAAGGTCACAAAGACTTTGCTTCCAGACAGTCACTGCCAGAACAACCCTTGCCAACCAAAAAAGAAACTGGTAGAAACGAAGAAAAGTTGAACAATGTAACAGTTCAAGACGAAGACATCATTTTAAAAAGGGAGATTAACTTTTAAAAATTATTAATTATCATTGAAAACTCATGCAATAGACTAACACATAATTTTAATTATGTGTTAACCAATAGACCTCAAGTCTAGCCCTAAGTATAGGGATAGCTATCGTATCGTATTGGCATCGAATCGGTATTATATCAGAATTTAAGGTTCCCAAAAAAAGGAGCATCATCGATAATTTCGATACTGACAAAAAATTTTTAGCGTACGACTTTAAAACGGTATCATTTATAAAACTATAAACTTTTTATAAAAATCTTATGTTTTTAAAGAGTTAACTTTACTTAGAAAATGGGCTCCGAAACGTTTAGAAGGCCAAACTATAAGGGGGGTTTCGAGGTCATCAGAGGTATGTTCAGTGGTTGAACATGAATGGTAAAGTGGCAAGCTTCAATGACAGAGTATGGATGTCACCAAATGACAGTGACCTCACTCGTGATTGACCTTTCCGAATCTCAGTTCGCCTATGTTGACATCCTGGTCAATCTGGTCACTCCTAAAGCTCCAAGACGGCACAAAAAGAAGAAACAACACTGTAGAAAGACGATTCTTAGACTACTGTCCTTAAGCTGCTTGGACGTTGGCCAGTGAGCCAACTCTAACAGGGCAACAATGGTCTGTATGCTGAGGAAACAAAATTTCTGTCCGCCTGACCGTTACGTTTATAATATGCCCACACCTTACCTTGTTTTTTCCCTTTCTGGCTGTTATATGCTGTTATGATGCTTTAATTGTCCAGAAGCGGTTTTAATTGTTTAGAAAACAGAAATGATAAAGCTCTATTAAATCGGATGCAGTGTATATGCAGTCTTGTCTTGAAGCCAAGTCGGGCTGTTCTGGCCGTTGAGGCTGAATTCAGTGCACGTTAGAGCCGGTTTCGCATTCATCCATGCATAGAGCCAGTTGGGGACGGTATACGTATTACTGGGCCCGGCCGCACCTGCGGTCTTTGAGCACCAAGGCCCGGTTTGGCGCGTACCTTGCTATATAGTAGCCCAGCTAGTCTTTTACAAGCTCTAAACAGGCCGATACTAACCATCGTAGTAACCGATACTTGGCCGCTCGAGAAAGAATCGATAGTCGATACTTCGATACCGATATCGATACGATACGATACGATATCGATATCGATATACGATAGCTATCCCTACCCAAGTGCCCGTCGTTTGATTCCTAGTTTAACTTAAAGTTAATTTACTATATACAGAACATTTTACTCAACTCATACTACTATGTTATTCATTGTTATCAATGACATGAAGCGTTATAAGTCATAATGCTGGAGCGCCGAGGGGAGGGGGGAGCTTATGACGCTGCTCGTCAAACTAGTCATCAAATCTAAGGGTCAAACTAGGTCAAATATCTTTAGTTAGTTGAGTCAATTTGATATATTTAGTCAGTTCTCCATGAGGATATAAACTAAACTAAGTGACTACCTAGCTGACTACTAATAGTAACTAACTAACGACCAAGCCTACAATTTTGGCTGATGACGATGGTGAATGATGATAATATGCCAGTGATGATAAGAAAAATTATTAAATTTGTAACTAGTAAATGTTGGATTCAGTAGTTCTTGTGTTTTTGGAAGCCTCCCTTCTACCAGTTTTTCATGATCCCCGGAATTCCTTCATTCTGAATCACTTCCTTAATTCTTATTTTTAGCGGGGTTACAGTGGCGTAATTGGTGTCCATGTTCTCTTTCTTCACTGGGTTTCTTCACAAGGACTTTCAGCAACGTTTTATTGCGGTATTCCTTTGGTAGCAGTCATTTGTGTGTCTGCAGGCACACTTTTCCTCGCACAGCTCCAGGATGTCAAATTCGGAAATCGACCCATCCGCCTTTTTCTTTGGTTCGAGCTGCACGTTTGCAAACAGAGAGAAAAATTAATGGAGTAGCAGCGGACACGAAGAAAATTCACAGCGGCGCATAATTAAAACTAGATAATCAAGCAAGTCGAACTCTTCAACGACAAAGATTGACCTGTGAGCAACGACAAAGGGTTTTTGTTTATGGCAAGCCTGAAAAACGAATTCAAATGCAAATCGCTGAACAACAATCTGGATCATTCAAAGCTGAGGGCCCTCTTTTTATCAGACCTGTTTTTTCCTTTCCTGGCTTTGAGAAAGAAAACCCGACATTTCTCAATTCCAGACAGATGCAGTGGATGTACGATCACTTCATTCCTCTCTACGATGAAGAGACTTGCTGCTGGGTTCCAACGCTTCGACACGACGGCGCTGAATTACATATTGATGCTGAGCTATCTTGATTTCACTATGTGACCAGCTTCAATGCAATCAACCACCTGTCAGCTCGACACACTTTAGATCGGCCAAGCATATACGACGATTTGAGTCGTTCAAAAATTTGCTTTCAATGAAAAGTGTTTGACCGACACAGAGAGGAAAACGTCAAATGACACCACATTCACGCAAGCCATTGCTGCACCCCGGGATCCGCACGAGCAAGAATACAGTCACTGTGAAACATCTGTGCAAAAGATATGTGCAATCTTGTGCGAGCCGTAATATAGACACGGCACAAATGCAGGCCTAACAGTGAAAAAACTGACGTCACTTTTACCCAGGCTATTCGAGCACCCCGGAAATGTTGTTTCTTCTTTCTCCGCTTGGGTTTTTGGGGTGCATTTTTGCTTTGCCCATGGCAAGTGTCCCTGTAGAATATCTTTGCACTTCACTAGACTCTTCGAGAAAAAATGACCCAGGAAGGAGGTCTCATCGTCTCGCATCAGTCCTGCAGAAGAACACGTGGATTCCTTCCTGTATTTCAATAAGGAACCATGTTGGTCTCCATGAAAGAAGTCGTTTTCTGAAATGGTCTTGAAGTCTGGAGAGTTTTTTGGGAGCACATGCATTCGCTGTGACGACCTGTGAATGACTGGGTCAGAGGGGCGCGGTGGAAGGCCACTTGCTGCACGCATCCATTGAACGCCTTGTAGGGGCCTTGGCTTGAGAAACCGATTTTCTTTAAATGTCTGTCTCAATGATTGGTTTTGCATTGAGCGTTTTCAAAGCCACTCAAAACTTTCGGTGTGTCGAATCGTTTGGGAATTTCAGAGAAGGGGTTACCATTGACTGTTGCATGAAGTGACAGGGGGTCGGTCATGTGCCATGACAAATGAGCCCAAAGAGGGTGGGAAAACAGAGAAGGGAGAGACAGGGAGAGAGACAGGCAGGAAGACACAAAGATTTAGAAAGACAGGGGAGCATTGAACTGAAAAAGAGGAGGAAGAAAAGTGAATCAAAGAGAAGTACAAACCTAGAGGGAGAAAAGAGAGAGGGGCTTCGAAGCGTATGTTCACGAACCTGCGCCATCTGACGTGCGCCTGCACAGATTCAAACACAATCAACGGAATTCATTTCAGCAATTAAAGAGCCGGGCAAACAATAAGTCCATCAGATGTATTCACGTCATGCATCCTTTTTGGAATACTTTGCACTGCCTTCCAGCATGATCTAATGATCTGATCAAATGACTGCACTGGCGCTTCGTATATGTCTGCCTGTCTTTTTGAGATGTGCATGCAGGTCAATGGTCAATGATTGCAAAAACAATCAATGAAGGACAAATCATTCAAAGGGTCCGTCTGCCAGTGGAAGGGATGTTGTTCGACCGTCATTGCTCACTCCGTTTCTGCTACAGAAGTCACTGCACTGCGCGGCCTCCTCTCTCTCTCTCTCTCTCTCTCTCTCTGTCGCTCTCAGGACCTTTCCATCTCCCATTCCCCCCATCCCCACCTGTTTGTATCTGTTTGTTATTGTCCTGACTGATCCATCTTTGCATTCGAATATGCGTTCATCTCTTGTTTCACACACCGGTCTACGCCTCGAGCTCTCTCGAAATCTGACATGCGCCCATATGGATTTTCTTGCTTGCTCGACACCCTCCCCTCTTCCTGAATCCAAATTTTCAATTGAGCAGTGAAAATTTCGGGCCCCACTGCTTTTCGTGCCCGTCCCGTACGGCCTGTAGGCGGACAAAATATTGCACCATACTTTTGCATTTTTTTTTTGCGCAACATATACACACATCTTCTTGTCTGTCTACGTGGAACAGCACCTCTGTCATACCTGGCGTGGGACTGATCAGTCAGGAAGACGATCCCTATGATTACCAGTGCTGTGATGAAGAGAGGCGTCCGCATCTTTCCGCCCCCAGATCCTCTCTGCATGAACACCATGGACGGAGGGGGGCGAGTACATATATATATTATTAGTCAACAAAGGGGAGTTGCGGTGAGCAGGCTTTGGAAAAGGCCATTTTCGAAGAGTCGAAAGAGGTCGAGGATTGCTGTGGGAACTGTTGAACGGAGGAAGAGAGGAAGGGAGGAAACAAGCAAGAAAGGAAATAGTGCGGGAAGGAAAGGATCGAGGGGGGCAGGAAGCGAGTAGTACCAGAAGGGAGGAAGGGGACAAAGGACGAAGGGAGGAAGGTACGAAGCGCGCGCAAAAAGCAGGGACAGAGTTGAAGCAGAAGCACAACAGACATGCAGCCAACAAAAGACTCGTTCAGCAAGGCGGCCAGCCACGCAGTTAAACTTACCGCTTGCCGAGTGCTCTGAAACGAGAGTGAAAGCTTCTAGAGGAAAAGGGATCAAAAGCCGCACCCTTCAGGACTCAACAAAACTCCGACAGAAGTGAGGACGCGTTAGCGTGTCTAGTGAAAGGCATGCCGCTGTGAACACTTTCGACTTTCCTCACTGTTTCCAGGTGTCTCTGTGTGGAATCGTGCGGACTTTGTATTGACGTTCCATGAGTCCTACGGGAATCCTGGTTGGCAGGGAGAGGAAGACTGTGTATATGAATCATATGTCTACATATAGACGCGCGCTCACCTTATTCAACAGTTTCCTGTATCGGTGTGCATGCACGTTGCATGGGTGGATTCGGTGGAGCCGGTTGGGGACGCGTTAATTGGGCGATCTTTTACATTCCGCGGCCTTGGGGTCATGCAGGGATGCACAATGATGCACAGTGGGGTGCATGCATGAGGTTATTTCCATTTATTTCCTTCTGAGACTGCGAATGACTGCAAGGTTATATCTCTCGCAGTGACTTTGTATGCATTCATTGCACCTGCAATCACCTGCATGTACTGGGACACTCGCGAAACCACATCCAAACCAGCGAGCTCTCGGTCTGATTGTCCCCATTCTTTCGTCATCCATCTTTGTGGTTGGTGCGACTTCGTTCTCTTTCTCCTTCTGTGCATGGTGTAGGGATCGGGATAAAGACGATGTCCGGCTTTTCCCTCTCGCAGGCCATTGGACAGGGCCCGCTAACTGAAGAAAAAGAGGCGGCTCCAAGTGGAGTCGAGAAGGAAAAGGATAGTGAAAAGGATGCCACAGCTGCAGGCGGAAAAGAGGAAGAGACGGGCGCCGGGTCTGTCCAGCCCACCCTGGGAGGTCAGTTCATCTTTGGCTCTGTTTAGATCGGCAAGGGCTCAACCCTGGGTCTCCGATGGATGATGTTTCACTTATCTGTCTTCCTCTCTGTCCATATATTTTGCTTTCCTTTCGTGCAGAAATGACAGATGTCGACCGGTTCGCCCGACTTCTCTCGAAACTCCACTGCGACAGGTTGGTTCCTCTGCCTTCGATTCTTTCCTTGCATGTTAGTCCCCGTCTCCTTGCTACAGTTCTACGCTCATACGCTCCCAAGGAGAAAACAGGGAGAGAAAAAGAAGTTCGACTCGAATGAGTGCTTCTCCCTCTCTCCGATATTTGTTGGGCTCTCTCTCGCTGCCATGGGAAATGGCGGTTGGGTGTGCTTGCAAAGTGAATATTTGCAGTCCGTCTCCTTCTCTGTTTGTCCGTCTCCGTGTCTTTCTTCGAGAAGGGAAGCCAGTTCCTCACGTACACCGCTGCTTTCTGCTTTCTTTTTTTGTCATCTGCCCGTGTCCTTCCATCTTCAGGTGGCAGAAAGAAGAGACGAGAAGCGGAAGCAGAGTGACAGCACAGAAAGCGCACCTTTCCAAAAACAACACCACTGCGTCTTCCCTCTCTTTCTCCATTCACGCACAAGCCAAAGATCACGTCTAGGGCTGAGGGCGCTTGTGGCAAAGGACACATGGAGAAAATATCAAACCCTCCCGCCCTCCNNNCCCAACGAAGCACAGCCATGAAGGGAACCGCCAGACATAAACTTGAAACAAAATGTTGCTTCCCCTTCTCTACTGGTCTTCTCTCTGAGATTTTCTCTTCGTGTGTCCCCACAGGCCCCCGTGTATACACCCATTCATTGTGTGATTCTCTATCTTTCCTTTTTCGTTTTTTTCCCGTTCAGGAACTGCGTGCGACTGTCAGCAACACATAGGTATGCAGCCTCTACTGTCGGCATGCGTGGAGTTTGTTCGGGTCTTTTGTGTTCCTCTTGCCTATTTTGAATTGAATTCACAGTGGCGTTCTGTTTCTTGTCAGCACCGACGATTTGTGTGTGTGTTTCGTCCCGTGCAGGTGCCAGAAGGACGTGTCATCTGCCGTTCGGATCTGCTGCGTGGAGTCCTCAGATGTGGATCTGTGCGTGGACTGCTTTTCCAAGGGAGCAGAGAAGGGGGACCACAAGCCCTGGCACAAATACGTCCCTCTGGTAATTTTTTCTGTGTATAAAACTTGCATGCATTGAAGCAATGTTGCTGGAGAAGAA
>JAHBMJ010000636.1:31179-38679 GCA_018398765.1 Chromera velia | reverse complement strand
CCCTCCCAGACCCCAATCCGGAGAGTAAAAGCCCTCCAAACCCCTCCACAGCAGAGGTCTTTCCAGATGATTGCTCCGTGGAGATCACAGGTGAGGCCATGGCTCCACGCAGACCCTTCCCATTCCCGTAGATCCTCGGCCCCGCAGGATTTCGGAACAGACAGCATGAGAGGTGTTTGGGTCACGCCCCCATGGCACTACAAAGTAGGAGAGGGGGGACAGCAGAAACAATGGATGGAGTGAGCCCGATCCCCCCGTGGGTGGGTAATGATAAGAGCGAAAGAAGGGTGTCTAGTAGGATGGAGTCACACGGTCACCCTCGACCTGCTCCTGCCCACACCCCCGTAAGCACAGGACCTGACACTAGACCCGACCATTCCCCAGTGGCAAGGCTAGCGTCCATGCTGTCAGCGCCCCATGTAAAGTGGGCCAGAATGGATCCAAGGGGACCGTAGGGTGATTTCCAGATGGATGAAGAGGTATTGAGAGCAGGTCTGCTGGCAGCATTAGTCGAGAATCGCTCTGAGTCCCCCCGAGAGTCGAGTGACAAGAAGATATTCGTTTTCAGTACGAGGCTACCCACTGAGGCAGGGGAGACTGCAGAGGGGGTACCCCAGTTGCAATGGGGGAGCGACCACCCAGGTACTGGGGGGGATAGCGCGGCGGCTGGAGGCAGGGTTCTGGTTCATCCCAGTGTATGATTATGAAACACGGCACTGGTACGGCGTAATGGTAAGAAATGGGGGGGAAGGCGCTGATATAGGGGGCAGAGTCATGATGGTGAGCTTGGACTCACTTAGTCGCACGACCACCGCCCCTAGCCTCCTGAAGGAGGAGAAAAGGAGAGTGTTCAGAAGAGTTGCTCTAATAGCAATGGAGCTATACAGGGTGGTGAGAGGATACGTTCCTCAGAATTGGGTAGACTTCCTGTGTGAACAGCCAAGCATGGAAATAGTCGAGCTGTCTGTCCCCCGGCCACTATTCCAATGTGGTGACTATGTTCTAGCCTGCCTGGTTGCCGTCCTCAGGTATGACCTGGGAGAGTGGGAAAGCATGTTCCACCAGACTGATGACCAGCCGCATGTGATCCTAGCCGGGAGGGGATGGATAGCAATCCGACTCAGGGGGCAGCTAGCGATAGTTATGTCTGAGGTAGCAGGAACGTGGGGAGGTAAACCTCCAGAGGGGGGATATGAAGTGACGCGGTCGGGGGCGAGGAAGATCGCCAGGAGGTGGATGTGCGGGCCTGGATTGGGGAGAGCCAAACAGCGTGGCCAAGGAATACTAACCAGAGGCAACACGCTAGGTCACAGGTCTGTGAGGAGTGGTGACATTGGGGTGTTGTGTTGGGGGTGGACCCCCCCCTGATAGGAAAGGGGCTGTACGGGGCTGTAGCGGCAGGGCGTGCATAGAGTAATTACTCACGATTGCGTACTTGCGTGTGCCTGAGAGAACAGCGTTCTAGAGTTGGGCAGCTCTCGACTCATGAGCCTTGAGAGTGAAATGCCCTAGAGCTGGGCTACTCTTGGTATCTATATAAAAGCTTGTATGGGTGTGTGTGTGCCCTAGAGTGGGGCTGCCATCAGCTTGCCACCCCTTAAGTGTGCGTCGCCTTAGAGCTAGGCCGCCCTCGCTTCTTTTTACATGTCTGGATAGTGTTGCCTTGAGAACCTACTGATTCGTGGTGATGGATTCATTTTTGCAGGAGGGAGGACGTTCTGATACAGGGGTGGCGTCGCAGGACAGCACAGAGGAGTTCATAGAAGGGGGGGCCGCTGAGCTAGAGACCCAGCGGGAGGAAGTGGTTACTGCTGTGGCAGCAGGAGAGTCGACGGCGAGTGGTCGCGCACCACCTGGGGCCAGGGGGCAGAATAGACAGGTATGTGGGAGGGACGGTAACGAACTGGTTGCTTCAGTATGGGGCATACAGTTGCTTTGCTTCTGAACGTGTAGGGTGCAGTGACCTAGAGCTGGGCTACCCCGGGTTCCTAAACTAAGTGTGCATTGCCTTAGAGCTGGGCCGCCCTTGTTTTCCCCCACCTACCTGGTTGAGTGTCGCCCTAGAACTGGGCCGCTCGCACCCTCTCGTAATTATGTTGACTGCATAACCCCTTGAACTGGGCTGTGGTCACTCTTTCTGCTGCTATATTGTTCGAGTGCTTGGGCTGACAGTCAGCGAACATAATATCGTGTGAGTTAGCGAAGCTGTGTCTGTCAGGGTTTATGGTTTGGGGACCCACTGTCTGCGTAGTGATAGATTTGTTTGTCGCAGGGGCAGAGACTCTCTGGTGGTGGGCTGACACCGCGGAATGGCCACGGAAGGGCAGTGAAGAGAGAAACAGTGGAGAGACGACGGGAGGGAGAAAGTGCTAGTAGGAGGGCCAGAGCACCGGTCGAGGGAAGTAGAACATGGCCTGGGACGGAAGACTGGAGTGAGCAGGACCAGGGTTCCCCTGCTGGTGGCTCCACCCCCCACCGAGCTACGCCCCGAGGTTTTGAGTGCTCCCGAGGGGACAGGGGGACGTCGGTCAAAGTGGAGGTGACCACTGCACTGAACCCATTCACACCAGAGAGATGGAGGCAACGTACCCGGTCGCCCAGACCCGTCCGCTTCCCGCAGTTTCTCGATCCCCCGGACGATATCCCTGACTGAGTAGATCAAGATGACCCAGGCCTGACGATGGGATCTAGTGAAGCCATACTGAGGTCGTGCCAGAGGATAATGAGGTTGTATGAGGAGCTGTTTGCGCCGGGGGGAATCTTTGCGGGGCGGAGGAGGGACGACACTGTCAGGGCAGGGCCCAGTGGGGGGGGAGGACCCCTATTGACGGAGATCCCCTCGGTGAGCAGAGCTGCCCCCACCCCTACCGACCCTCCAAGTCGGGGGGTGGAGGAATTAGGCGGCAAAGTGTGGTGGGCACTCTGTGAGAGGAAACGCGTGAATGACACCCTCGGAGAATATGCAAGGGAACTTTTCCTTCATCACCTAGGACAGGGTGATCAGCGAGAACATGGACAGACCCGGCCACATCAGTTGGGAGGAGCTGCCTCCTCTGTCCCACAGACACCGCAAAGCCACATACCACTGAAGGGGGGACGACAGTCGTATGGGCAGTCCTTTAGTTCCGTTGCAGCGGGACCGACAACGCCTCCCCCCAATGTGCAACCCCCGCTGGGAAGTGAGACTGCCCAGCCTGGGGACCCGGGGCTGCAGGTGATAATGGCAGGCGGGTGCCACCCGGCTCACAGTAGGCAGGCGACCCCCCCGCAGTACACTAATGGGAACCCACCTCAGTCGCACCGGGGTGCTCAGCCTGGTGCAAACATCATCCCTCGACTCCTGATCTCCCCACCCTCGCAGAGTTCTTGGCAGGTGACATTGCCACAGGAAACGGTAGCAGGACAGGGTGCCACACAGCAAAACACTACTCAGCCGGGAGAGAGGAGGAGGGCCCCTAGTTCAAGCATAGGCAGGAATGGGAAAGGAGGGACCCATGCGGCCGCGGTGGCTGCTTTCCCCTTAGCGCAAGGACTCTCCTCCTCTCCAGCAGTAGCAGCCGGAGGATCCCAGGCTGTAGCATCGCGGAGGTCAGGCGGGGGGGGGGTAAAGCGAAGCCTGGAGCCGCACCTCCGCAGGCCATCGGAGGTAAACGAGATTGTGGACACCTGACGCCCCCTGACGATATCCAGACTGATGGTCTGACAAATCCCCCCTCGCCCTCAGCATAGAAAGACTCCCCTAAGCGCCCGAAGTCCGCTGTATTGCCCCCCCCCCCACCCCCCTCTCTGCCTAGTTACTCAAAATCGCTCTCACAGACCCTGACCAACAGTCTCAGAACCTCTCTTCCCGACCGCCGCGTCGTTGCGTCCGCTGTGGCGATGGTCCCGCCCCCTTTGATCCTAATAGTCGAAAAAGCCCCCGGTCAGCCTCCTGCTGGGTCCAGAGAGACGGCTGCAGCGGGCTGTGGTAGTCCCTCCACACTTGGGAAATGGAATTGGGAGAGTGCTACAGCGGTAACACCGTCTGCTTCAGCAGGAGGGAGGCCCTACCTGACCTTTCCGCAGATGACCGCTCCGAGGCAGGGTGAATCGGTCTTTTCGACGCCCCCTCGCAGACAGTCCCCAGGACAGACCCTCCCTAAGTTCGGCCACGACACGCAGCCCCGCCCAGGGCCCGACACTGACGATGGTACGGAACCTACAGCCCTCTCTCTGGCAGGGCTGCCCCTACTAGGGGCCCGCACCGAGGCCCCCATAAAGCAGCAGACGCGTGAAGGCCCTCCCAAAGGCATGCTAATGGATGCGTTTGTAGGGGACCGGGGTTTTTTTATGGGCTCAGCTGTCCCCCAGACAGCGGAGCCCTCCGTCTCCCTGTCTCCACCCCTCCACCAGCCCCCCCAACCATCTAAGGTGACAGCTACCCCGGACCCGTTGCCCCCTTCAGGGTCTAGTCTGCTTTTTCCGCCCCCCGTTTCCTCACGCCCCCCACAGAACTCGGGTGGGGAGGACTCGGGGGCGATGTTAGGACTCAGCAGGCAAGCGGCTGCCCCGGAGGGAAACGGGGGCGCTCTGTAGTATCGGGACCGAGCACTGGGAGGAAACAGAGGTGTAGTGTGGGGGAGGGTGATGAATGTTGGCTGAGAGAAAACGATCATTATTTCGCTGAGGGGGTACGAGAGGTAGACACAACTGTGAGTTCCCCCCCTGTGACTTATTTTTCGGATAGTCCCAGACACCCTAGTCAAAGCAGGAGTTTGACCCCCCGACTGTCCACATGGTTGCCTGCTAAAGCCTCAACTGTGCCCCAGTCTGGTGGCACTGTACAAGTTTGCCCAGAGGGGACTGCTTTGAGTGGTCAGACTCCTGATGCCTTTAGGGGGGAATGTAATAGTGAACTGACCGCTGGTGGTAGTGGGTGCCCCTCCGTGACTGGGGCCAGCGAGGACCCGACCCCTGACTTTCTCTTACCCCCGCTGAGATCTGATAGTAGCCTAGTAACGACGTTGATTGCAGGCCTGGCAATGGGCACAGCCATCGAAGGGTATCGAATGGAGCGGGAAAGCCCCCCTGGGCCACCCCAGATGACGACAGCCACCCTTCGTCTGACGGCCAGTGAGGCTCGTGAACCCCTAGCAGACCCCCAGGGAGGTTTTCTGGGAGACTCGGCAGGCGGACCATCGGGGTGTGGACTCTCTATGTCTTGTTTTGAATTGTTTGATGGCTTTTCTGTGTTCGATAGTTGGATGCTGGCCATACTGTATGTGAATGTCTGTGGACTGTCCGACCGCTTGCAGTGTCCCCGCTTCCGGGATCTCTTAGACTGCATGGACATCCTCGTATATACAGAGACGCGCATGCTGTCAGAAGAACTCCACTTGGACACGCATTGGTGCCTAAATTTCCCGCACTACCATGAAACAGCAGATGATCCCACTAGGTTTACGGGGGGGGTAGCCTTTTTCCTGAATAAACAATTGTGCCCAGAAGTCCCAAAAAGCAATGCAATCGGCCCTTCTTGCGCTTCAATCAGGTTTCCAGCACCTGCTGAGCTTGCCCAGATCCCTGCAAATCCCCTTTGTGATAAAGCCCCTATAACCGAGGCCCGGATGTTTACAATTGTAGGTGCTTACTTTCCCACCTTCTTTGCACAGCGTTACGCGGGTGTCTCCTCGGACGCCCTCTGGGATGGGATCCAAGGGGTCCTAATGTCCTCGCAAGCTGACTTCAGAGTCTTGTGTAGGGACTTCAATGCACACACGGCCAACCTTTGCACCAAAGTCCTCCTCCCGTCGTTATCAGACAACGCCCCGATGCCTCATACCTCTGACCACATAGCCCTAGCTGGTAGAGAGCAGCGTTTGGGCCCCTCTCTCTATATCTAGATCTAAAGGGACAGTAGAGATCGCAGGAGGCCGGACCTACAGGGGAAAACCCTTATTGACAGGGCGTCAGAGTGTGAACTGACCATATTGAATGGGGTAAGACTCATCCCTGCTGTTCAGCCCCCCCTCCTATCGTGCCTGCCCCCCAACCCTCGTGCTATTGATGGTGCTCCGATCTTAGGACAGAGCTGTGAGCACCCGTCTATAACTCAGAGATCACCCGAAGAGAGCCGTGAGGACCCTCTCCTAGGG
The DNA here is from genome assembly GCA_018398765.1 of Chromera velia. NCBI lineage: Eukaryota > Chromeraceae > Chromera > Chromera velia. The sequence continues at coordinate 32,545 of JAHBMJ010000636.1, read as the reverse complement.
TCGGCCCTGTAGGACCCTTGTCCGTCGTCTGCCGAGCACACGTATTTCCGAGAAGCTGGGGCTTCGGTTGTAGACTACATGTTCGTCAGTACAAACCTTCTCCCACTCCTTCGCTCCTTCTCCATCAGAAGGGACAGGGAGATAGCACCGGATCACACTCTCCTCTGGCAGTGCGCGGGGTTTAGGCAAGCTCAGGTTGCACCGCACAATGAATGCCCAGTTGCAGAACCTAGGCGTCCAGGCCCCCCCCAGGGGTCGAACGAGTATGGTCTAACCCGCGCTGTCCACAGCATGAGCAACGAGTCCCACTTGCCTCCTGGGCCCCTGCCTACCCTGCCTGAGGGGTGGGAATTCGCCTCCTGCCTTCGTGGCAGCTGGCCAAGGCCCGGTGCCCACTGCTCTGTCCCGACTTTCGACTTACCAGGATTTACCAATGCGTTGAACAAGCTGTGTTCCTACCTAAATATCCGTAAATCTCCCTGGATGGGCCTAAATATAGGTGCAGTGCAGCCTTCCCCCTTACCCGCTGGCATGGAGCAGGGGGATACGATTGATTCCATTTTCTCCGGATGGTTTCAGGCAGTGTGTGGTGAGGCAGGTGGCCGTCCCCCCTCGATTGCTCCCTGCCCTCCTCTTTTGAACTCTGAGAGCCCGTCACCACCTCCCAGATGTGTTGCTTCACCTAATGATAGACAAAGGAGGGTATCTGCAGGGGCGACTTGGAGGGCAGGAAGAAGGTCCAATGTGCCCCGGAACAGGCCCCCAATTCTTCGACCACTCCGATTAGAGGTGCGGTGATGGGCAACTGAAGTGAGGAAACAAAAGGCATTGTTGTTGGCTCCCGGACGACTTCCTGTAGGGTCCAGCCGACCGTTACACCTTGTCATCGCAGAGACCTACAAAAAGTACAGGGAGGCTAAAACAGCATACAACCGAGCCTTATCAGCTTATGTGAAGTCGGACGCAGTGGAGCGGGAAAGAGTGCTGCAAGCGGAACTGCAGAAAAGTCCACATAGAATCTATGAACTACTCAGAGACCTCCGTAAACGCGCAGCAGCAAGGTTGATGCCCTCTCGTGCCGACGATGGTAGGTCAGCTGCCCCCACAACAAGAGTCCCCTCCCCCTGGGCTTTTGCTGAGCACTTTGCTCAAGTATTCCGCTGTTCTGAGGAATCCAGTCCCGGGGGATGCTGTTCAGGGCCCCTTCCGAGTTCTTCCTCTCTCACAGTCCCTGGCATATCGGTCTCAACTGTCTCACAGAATGCCTGTACCCCTCCTGTGCGAGGCTTGGCGCCCTTGAGCACGGAGATACCCCCATCACTTCAGGGGTCCTCTGCCCCCCTAGTGCCACCGCCAGGTTTTCCTC
>JAHBMJ010000636.1:5000-31147 GCA_018398765.1 Chromera velia | reverse complement strand
GAGGAAGTAAAGTCCTGTCTAAGGGCTGGTAAGAAAAAGAAGGCGGCTGGCATTGATGGGCTGGTGGTTGAAAACCTGAGGAAATGGTCCCAAAACCCGCTCTTCGTAGCCTCAGTCACAGACGTGTTTAACGTCTGCCTTGTAGAGGGCAGAATTCCGTCAATCTGGAATAGATGTCTTATCTTGCCGGTGCTGAAGCCCGGAAAGGACCCGGAGGACCCGGCCTCCTACAGACCGATCCACCTGCTTGGACACCTCTCGAAGACGTTCAGCTTACTCGTTGATCAGGGATTGAGGAAGATTGTTTCGCTTTCCCGGGTGCAGTTTGGATTTCAAAAGGGTAAAGGTACCAGGGACGCTCTGTTCGTTTTCAACCACATCCTCAAGAAGTATCACTCCCCGGGTATGCATTGTGTTTTTATCGACTTGAAGCAAGCATTTGACTCGGTAGGACATAAGCGTTTGTGGAAGCGCTTAAAGGAGGAGGGGGTCCCCCCTCATTGGGTACGGGTTGTTCAAGGTATATACACTGACGTGTGGGCAACGGTCTGTCAACCTGCCAGTGAGGGTATGCAGAATCGGTGTATAGCGGGCTTAGCTCCCACTGCTGGCAAGTTTTGGTTTAAAGAGAGCGTTGGGGTCAAGCAGGGCGATCCACTCTCGCCACTATTATTTAATCTCTTTATAAATGACCTCCCGTCTTTTATCGCTGACCGACGTCTTACGGCCTTGTCAAATAGGACTGGGCCATCCGATCAGAATCCCCAACCCCCCCCTTCATCTTCCGCTCTCCCTCCAGCCTTGCTGGCAGCTGTTTCGTCTGCCTCCTCTTCGTCTTCCAGTCACCTGACTTCCGCCAAGGTTGGGGTTGGGCCTTCTTCTGACTTCTGTGAGCTTGAGTGCCTCCTTTACGCTGATGATCTCGTTTTGTTTCACCCAAACCCAGGTGAGCTGACTTGCATGCTTGATCGTTTGTCTGCCTACTGTCAGAAAAACGGATTATCTGTGAATGTCTCAAAGTTATACTTGTTGTTTGTGGGGGAGGAATGGAGTTTGGGCAAAAGGAAGGTCTTTCTCTTTGGGGGGAAAGTCATACAACGTTGTTCGGAGTTTAAATATCTGAGTGTAATTTTCGACAGGAATGGGGCAGTCAGTCGCGCTTTTGAAATGCGTCTAAAAAAAGGGAAGAGGAAGGTGTTTGCATTACTTAGGGAACTTGCACTGCTTGGCAAGGTCTCCCCGGGGAGGTTGATAACAATGTGCAGGACTGCAGCCTCGTCAGTATTCCTCTATTCGGCGGAGACAGCGGGCTTGTCCCCTCGACAACTGCATCTTATTAACGACTTCTGGTTAAGCCTATGCCGGTCCCAGGTTGGCCTTCCCCGAACCTCCCCAAGGATTCTCACCCTCCTTGAGTTTGATATCCTACCCGCAGCCGCAACCCTAGCAGAAAGAGCGCTCAGGTTCCTGTGGGGAGTGGCGCAGAGGCCAGTGAATGACCTAACCAACCTTGTGTACAGAGAACTGTGTAAGAGGCGACAACTGGCCATTTTGGACGACTTTGTTTCTTTCGTTTCGTCCTGTTGTCTTGTAGCAAAACTAGACCCCACTGATGTGCTTTCACAAAGCCTTTTGTCTTCGAGTACGGTGATGTTATGGGGGGGGGAGCTCTTTTCATCGCCGATGGGTGGTGTGCAGAGAAGAGTCTGGGAGACGGCAACTCAACAGACAAATTGGTCTTCTCCGGGTGTCCCCCCCCCTTTTTTCGTCTTACCTCTGTCTCCGTCCCCTCCTTTTGGTTGCACACATCTTTCCGATGCCTCGTCAAGCAGGCTTGCACGTCTGCTGTGGCGTCACGAGCTGTGGCCGCACTTCGAAAAACCGTTCCCCCGTTCCTACCTCCTGGAACGCTCGCTTCTCTTCCAGTCTCGTCGAGTTATCTCTCTTTTCCGACTGGGAATCTGCCAAACCTCGGCCAGGACGGCCTTGTTTAGAGGTATGACGGCTTTTTCCCCCCTCGCTCGCTGTTTATTTTGCAAAGAACGAAACCTAACGACCCCATCGCAAGATCTACCCATCGGTGATGAGCTTCATGCTCTTTCTGACTGCCCGGAATTTGACTCTGCTAGAGATCGATTCCAGCAGGTCCTGCGGGTCTCGCCGAAAGCGAAGTACTTCAGCCTCAGCACACTCGACCGCAGCGAGATATTCTTTGTCAAAATCCTTGTCCCACTACTTTCTGAACGCCCTGGATTGGTGGAGCGAACGTTGGTAGGGATCAACGAGTCTCTAGTTTGCAAACGAAGAGATATAACGAGACAGGACACCCCTTCGGATGGAGAAGATGTGGGCCGACAGGGTTTGCCGAATCGGTCTGCTGGCACGGGGGGGGTAAGGGGCACAACGTCTGCTAGACAGTCACGTCAAGCTATCGTCATTCAGGATCAGAGTCTTCCGATCCTCACTTCAACGTCTGCAGCCCCCATCTAAGCCAGTCTGCTATGTAGAGTCGCCGCTAAATCAACTCTTTCTGCAGGCCGGCGTTCCACCATGTTGCCTGCTGTCCGGTCGTTAGATGCCCACCGTTCAGGCACTTATCTGCTTCTCCCCCTTCTGCCACTCTCACAAATGTTAGTTGTCTACACGGATGGCGCCAGCCGCTCTAATGGTACGCCGCACGCGAAGGCGGGTTATAGAACATATTGGGGTCTTGGACATCCATGTAAGCTCAGTTGTAGACTCAGAGCTAAGCAGACAAACAATCGAGCCGAGCTGAGTGCGATCATAGCTGCGCTTGAAACTGGAATTCTCCATGGTCCTCCTCGCATGCTGATAATCAAATCTGATTCGTAGTATGCTTGCCAAGCCCTGGAGTCATGGGTTCCGCGATGGGAAAGAAATGGTTGGAGAAGACCTAATGGAAAGCCAGTGTGCAATCAAGATTTGATTGGCAAGTTGGTTAGCCTTGTCAATGAATATGAATGGGTACTGGGGGGGACTGTGTCTATCCAATGGGTGAAAGCGCACAATAAAGGGCCTGGTAACAAGGTAGCAGATGCTCTCGCTATCAACGGTGCATATCTTTCCATCCCTTGTGCGTAATGTTCTTGTCTGTAAAGGAGTAAGGGGTTGGATGTGTTGGTCTGATATACTGGGCCGGAGCGAGAAAGCGTAACTTGAGGCGGAGAGGGAGATTTGGTTCTGGCCTTGGAAGTCGAAGACTGTCTGGCGCTGCACCCTACTCTTAGAGCTAGAAGAGGTTGTGCTGACTAATTTATCTATTCTTCTTCTCGGTCGTTGATGCAGCGTGCTTGGTAGGAGTTCTTCTCCTCTTAGCATGAGTCGGTTTTCCACCTTGGCCTGTTTTTCCTCATTGACTGGTACTGCATGCCGGAGGTTTTTTATCTAGGACCACTCTAGGGAGCGGGCCAATAGACCGCATGCATGACCAGACACGTAGCGTGCGGCGGGTAATACCGAGCAGTTGCATGATGTATGTGTATGGGGTGGAGGTACTACCCGGATGGGCGGATGCTCCCATACCCCCCCTTAATACCTAATACCTAATACCTAATATATGACTCACGCCCGCGAAAAAGGTGAGTGCCTTGGAATTGAAATTATCCGGCTGGGGACATTTGACAGGCCATAAATGTTTGACAGGCCAGGGATTTTTGGTGAGCCTGCCAGCCAAGCTCACTAACCAGCCTGCGCCAGGCTATTTTGATAGGCCATGTACACGCTATTTTGACGGGACTAACGGCCGGTATGCTGGGACGTGCTATGCATCCACGAACCCTCAAGAAATTTTTTGACAGGCCAGGGATATTTGACGGGCCTGATAATCTTTACCGGCTTACTTTTTTGACAGGCCAGGCTAGTATTATCACAGATACGGGGAATGAAATTTTTTCGTGTACAAAAGTCCGTGCGCAAAAGCCGCGTGCAAAAGTTTTGGCCGAAAATCCGTCTGCACGGATTTGAGATTCCGCACACAATTGTTGCGCGATTCCGTGTGCAAATGTTGCGTGCATGCGGCATTTCCGCGTGCAAATGTTGTTACATCCGTGAACAAAAGTTTGTGGAAAGCGGCCGCTTGCAAATGTTTGTTTTAGTTCAAACAGGTGTGTCAGGAGAAGAGACAGCGTCAGAAAAATTTTGAGATGGACCCTGCAGTCTCGCTAGCCGTTCCAGCAAAGCAGAGCGCTTTAAAATTTGTGTGCGTACGCATCGTTTGGATGTGTGAGTATTGGGTGTGTCTGTACGTACGCTGCTTTCTGTTCCCTTGTTGGCACGTCGACTGGTGTCCCTTAAGAATTGTAAATTGTACGTGGCGTTCTTGAGTTCTTTTCTCTTAGTTGTTGGCGTCGACTTGTGCCCATTGAGACTTGAGCGCGGCAATTCTAGGTTTTTTTCTCACGTAGAGTGGACCGGGTGTGCATTGAGAATTGTTTATGTCTCTCACTGGTAGCTGCTAAAGACAATAGCGCCCGAAAGAGAAATGCTGGTGGAGCCCGGTGACAACGCGGGCTTGGAGGTTCAATCGCAAGCGATGTGCGGTCTTCTCGTACACCGTCAAATCCACAGCGACTCGCTTGCAGTGCACGCCGCCCGAAAACTTCTTCCAGCTGAGAACACGTTTCGCCCTCCGCTCTTCAATCTTCTCTTTCTGGGCTTGTCGTTTCCCCATCGTTTAGCTCATGCAGCCCGTCTCTGTTGCCGACCGAGCAATTCTTGTTAATGTACGCAAAAACAAATTTTCAATACCGATATCTCTGAACAAAGGCCACCTACCTACACCTAGCTACATCGACCATCTAAAGAGAGGCTACCCATTCATCTTTTTGTGATACAGTCAACAACTTGTGCAGATGGACGGCAACTTTTGCACATGGCTCGTCAAAAACAAAAATCTACACGCAAAGATTTGCGCACAGACAACTTTTGCACGCAGAAATCCGCTCGGAGAAATTTGTTGTTCCGCGTGCACAGATTTAGTCTCGGAACAGCAAAAAACTTTTATACGTGGCTTTTGTGTATGGACTTTTGTATACGGAAAAATCTTATTCCCCGTGGCTGTGATAATATCGATATACCAAACTTTTCCCTAACAAAAAGGGCCCCGGAAAGCTCCGCTCTTCATTGGCTCAGAAAAGCGTCAAAAATCACTATGGCCTCGGAAAGCGATGCGGGGGGCACTTACCAAACAATTCAACAATACTCGCGACCGAACGTACCTTTCTGCTGCTTCAAGCAACTAGGCTATAGCATGTATCAAACAGTTGTTATTTTTCTTGCTTTCTGAGGCTGTTCGCTCCTAAGTTTCTTAGCTTGTTTGCATCAGATGTATGCAGTTTGCATTAGTTCGCATTGAAATTAAAATCCTGTTGCTCACATCTTCAATGTCGTACCTCGCTGTCACCGTATCTCCCGTACGCTCTGCGTGCACCGCTGCCTGCGCTTCCATCAGGTTACATATTATTCTGACATACTTTGATACTTTAAAAATAAATTTCAAGATATATAGTTTTTGACGACTAAACCCAGCCTTTTGTTTATTTAGTCATTTACTGTTCACTCATTCAAGTTTATCACTTGAAAACACATCTAATTTGTTCCGTTTCCATTTTTTTCTTTTTACATATGCTGGCCGGGGGAGACTGGGGCTAAAGTTAACCCCTCCTATACTATAGGCTCACTAATAGCTTTAAGCTTTGTATGCCTAGATGTTTTTCAAATACTTTCAAATAACAAATGATAAAGTTTAATTCAGTTCTTGCTTACTAGCGTTGTTTTCTGATAAAGGTTTTCTATTGCATCGATTTATAATCAATCTGTGAATAACATTTTAAAAAGAATGAAGAAAATAATTCATTATTAAACTTCATAGTATAAATCAAAGTGCCAGTGAACTGTTGTTGTGAAGAACCGAACTGCCTCGTACGATCCTCGTACGTTGCCGCCAACGCTAGACGCCTATTTATAGGCCGATGGCGATGGCGTACGGTATGATGATGATGGTGATGAGTCGTACTAAAAGTTTATTCTATTCTCTTTCTGTTAAGTTTCTGATGTTCTTTGTCAAACTTCAGTGTTCACAGTTTCTTCCCCAATAGTTACTTGCGTCCGTCACAAACAGATGTCCGAGAGGGGATCCACGGCCCACAGTTCCCTGTTCAGGAAGGCTTCCTGCACATACAACCACACAGGCAGACAAACTGCACACCAAACGAAAGAGGAACAACCCATGCATGGATCCAGCTGCATGGGAGAGCGCAGCACCAGAGAAGCTCAGTTGATGCCTACAGGACGACAGCACCTCTATTCCGAAAGACTCTGTGCGCCCCTGTGTTTATTCTGTGGGTCTAGATGGTCCGATGTAGGTGTGTCTACCCTGTGGGATAATCCAAATGCGTGAAATGAACAGTGTCTTTGTTTCCTCAACATGGCAGCGAACGAAGATTTGCGTGTTTTTCTGCTCACCAGTGGGCGCTCACCTAATACACAGCGCACCGACTTGAAATTTTTCAACATGCCTAGGTTTGATGAAATGGTGTTTCTAATCCCCAATTGACCCACCAGGCTCTCCAGCACGTTGGTGCACCTCTGCAGGCTCTTCAGACCCCTTGTGGCGTGCAGCTGCGAACAGACGAAGACGTCCAGAGGAGATTGTCTCAGAAAGGAACGGATGGGGGTGGCATTAGCAATCACTCCTCTTCTCAAACGAGGAAACAATTGTGAAAGCTCGAAGATTAAGAAACTCAAAGAAAAGACAAACCCTCACAGAACAAGTTCGCAGATTCCAACTCCCACCGCCGCAAAACCACCACCTGTCTCTTCATTCCACCTCCACACCATCATAGCAAACAAACAAACAAACAAACAAACAAACGGACACAAAGCCTTGTTTCTCCCCTCTCTTTCCCTCATTCATTCCGTTCCAACTGGCGGCACCTTTTGTCCCCCTTCGTCCCATGTGATCCTCCCAATACTGAATTTTCCTTCACACTTGCCCGGACACAAACCTTCTTCCTCTGTGTCCTGTCTGTTTGCGTGGGGGGGACAGAGCTTGTTTGTGCATATTCACACCAGAAAAAGCAAAGCAAGAGAGAGGCCGACCTGTCCGACCGTGTCAATAAACACCCGGAGTGCCTGCATGCATGCATCATCATTGCTTGCAGTCGTGCGCGGATCCAAGGACGCCCGGAGAGCTACGGGGACAACAAAGCGACAGCATGCAAAGAAGCCAAATTGAAAGGAGGGGCTAGCGGCCGATCAAAAGCAAAAGAGAAGCCAGGCAACCAGAGCACGAACAAAAATGCATACGAAGATCAACACAGCAGATCGACAAAAACGCACGCGTCCGCGAACACATACAAAGAGAGGAAAAGAGTGCTGTCGAGTGACTGAGCGACTGAGTGCGCGAGGGAATGAGGAGGTAAGTGAGTAGTGGGCCTGTAAGCAGGCGTGTGAGCTGAAAGAGCCGGAGACGGAGGGGAGAGGAGTGTCGATCCGAGACAAGTAGAGGTACAAGAACACAGACGAGCGCGTTCCTCAATCTGTTACGTTCTAAAGAGCAGGGAATTGAGAGTGGGGAGCCATATCAGATGAAATCCTACAGTTGGTTGCCAAGTCTTCTTTCTCTTGCATCCAGAAAACTCGACCCACCTGAACGAATTTTTGTTTGTCGAGTCCCCTCAGGTACAGAGAGAACTCTGCAGCCTGGGAAGAGGCCATTGGGGGGACTCGGGGGCCAACAAAGTAGGGCACACACGCGCACGCTTGGGGGATGGAGACGCCCTTCCGTTGACGGAGAGACGCACCCGTACCGTAGAGCCCTCCTCCCCCGACTCCTCCAAGACCGCCGCCTCCTGCACCGACAGGCATTGCTCCTACAACCATACCACCGGCTGAGGAGGCTGGAAGCTGTAAAGGAGGGGGTATGGTGACAGGCCCAACCCGCCTACTGCTCTGAAGTTGCGACGCCGCAACACCCCCAACGGCCCCGGACTGCGATGGCGCCGCCACAGGAACTGCTGGTCCTTTTGCCCCCCCCAGCGGCGGCGCCGGAGAGGCTCCAGACGCAACGGCAAGGCTTCCCCCCGCCGCAGTTGGGGAAGAACTTCCGAGGCAGAGTCCCCCCGCGTCCCTCAAAAAAGAATTGGATGAGTTGAACACGGGTTGCACTCTCAAGTGAACCTGAGGAGAGAGAGAGGGAGGGTTGTGAGGAGACGGTAGTCCTCAGTCTTGTTGCGCTGGTAATATTAAGGAAGGAAGACTGGAGGGAATATCGGCAAGAAGCAAAAACGGTCGTCAAGGAAAGCAGCACTGGATCCATACATGAGAAAGGGCCAGGTCAGAGTCAGATATAAGATTATTTGACAGGAAAGCAGAGGAGACAGAGCCGTGCAAAAAACAGTCAAAAGAATCAAGATGGAGCGAGTGAATGTGCATTTGAATCAGATCTCCACACACCGACTTGGAGGTACTTCGCAATCATCACCAAGAGGTGGGTTACAAAGCCCATTGCAGCAGTGACCGTCTCCTCCTCCCTCACATCTGCACACACACATCACGTCAACGTTTCGAGACGGGGCAGAATAGAAAGGAGAAGCATTGCGCAAAACAATGTCAGCAGTTCAACTCACAAAAAGCTCCGGAATTCGTCGAAGCACCCCATGCAGACTGATCTTGTCATCACAAAGCTTCTTTCAGTGGTCATGCACCCACCTGCCCGTGGGCTTCACTTGTCGTCAGCTGGGTGAATGAAAGAAAGAGTAGGAGGAAAAGCAAACCGAGTCTGCCTTTGTGCTCCACTCACTTCCTCACACTCAGCAGGCACATGCATACGGACACAAACACTCTCACACGCACGCGCACAAAAACTCCCCACGAGGCTCTCATCTTCTCTCTTTCTCTCTGTCTCGTAAGTCCAAAGGCATCAAACAAACCCGCACGTATGCGCACTCCCACTACATCCTCTCCGCAGAGAATCTGCCCTTTCCTTCGCAGCACCTGCACACCCGCCTACCCACCCATTGTCTTCAGCACATCAAGAGACGGCATCTCCAGACCCCTCACACTCCGAAATCTACCCCCGTGATTTTCGATTGGGAAAACGTTGCAGAGCTCCAAGAGGACCCTCGTGCGCCGACAGAAAAGTGCTGCAGGCAAATCAGAGATGGGAGCGAGGAAGCGCGAGAGAATGAAAGCGCAAACACAAACTCAATAAAAAATGAAAAGAAATATCGAGACAATTTGTGTTTTTCCCTCTTGTCTATGGAAGGAAGGCCGTTCCCTCCTCTTTCCTCAGACGCACTCACTCACCTGATCCTTCATCTTCCTCCCTCCCCAAAGTCCCTCTCGGCCCTTCTCGTCCTTACCCACCCATCCATCCGAAGGCAAGAACACAAACAAACAAAGTAACAGAGAGACAGTCAGGCCAACCTTGCTTGAGAGACTGGAGATCTCCTGTGAGTGAACACAGCCCAGAGGAAGACTGCACTTGATCAGTCGGTTTTCAAACAGAGCAGGGAAGAAAGAGAATGAAGACGGATTTGCAAGGATGCCTCGCGCACACAACGGTGAAGACTCACAGAGACCACTAGGGAAGCATACGGAAGTGACGACATGGGCAGACAGATCGATTGATTGGCAGAAAGACAAAAAAATAAATGACTGAATACGTACAGCTTTATGCATAGATAGATATACGGTGCCCGAGGATGGCAAGCAAGCAAGCAAGCAAGGATATGGACATCCCTGGTGCTGAGCCCTCATGAATTGGCAGGAAAGAAAGAGTTTTCTTCCAGGAGCATCACTGAATGAATCAATCTAAAGCATTACGCACGCCAATTCGAAAAAGAACACCCACTTGATTTACTCACTTGCGTTAGTCTCTGCTGGAGAGTCATCGTTGCTTTTTTGAAGTGTTCGACCCTGCGTTCACTCACGCACGCACGCACTCGAGTGAGTGAGTGCACACGCATAGGCGGACAGACCCAGCCGGCAGGCAGAGAATGGGCGCCCTGATATCAATGCACCCCCCATGCAAAAGAAGAAAACAGAGCACTGAAGGATGTCGGGAATTGGCGGACCAGCACGCGCGGGATTCACAAGGTATGGAAAAGTCAACAGAGAAGCACCAGAACCCGAATGGAAGCCACTCATTTTTCCCCCCAAACCCCCACACAGATAGATCCACAAAGCAGGCAGGCAAAAGAGAGGGGCGATCAGTCTGAAGGAAGGCCACCTAGCTGTCTGCCCTGACAGATGCCAACAGGACAGGACAGATCCAACAAAGCGAGCCCCCCTTCGACCCTCTCCTGATCTATCACTACAAGATTTCTATCTTTCGATAGAGAGCTCTAGCAAGCCCGATCAGACTTCCCTTTCCCCCCCCCCCCCCCCCCGCCCCTCCCGACCTCCGTCTTCTCGCATCCACGACTCCCATCAGTGCGTCTCTCCTTGCACGGGCAGCAGCGGCGTCTCCTCGAAGCTTTCGGAGTCGGGACGCGGCGGCGAGACGGACTCGTTCCAGTCGTTCTCTTGCCGCCTCCATTCGTTCTACGCGATTCATCTGACGAGCAGAGTAAAGAAAGCGAAAGGGCACACATTGAACAGAATAGTGAGAAAGAACCAAGAGAGAACTTGAGAGACTTCACAAGAAGACAGACCGCTCGGACAAGGCAAAAAAGAAAAGGCCTGGCAAAACAGAAGGAATGGCACTCTAGTCGAATGCGAATCCGTCACTGATGTAAGAGGCGGGAGAGAAAGTGAGAAAGAAAACATAGAGGGACCAGGAGAAGTACTGATAAAACTTTGGTCGGACAGCGGACTGACATAGAAGATTGCCTTTTCTGTTTCAGATGGAAGGGTGGATGGACATACAAACGGAGAGGCAGCTGAGACAAATAAACAGCTAAACAGACACGGTCACAGGTGCACAATAAAGAAACATAAAGCTCTTTCCGTGTGCGTTCATCCACGCAGACACACACACAGACAGAAGACGAACAGAGGATGGCCCCACCGGTTTGTTTCGAGAAGGATTCTCCACATGTCCCGGGCTCTCTTCTTCGAGGGACTCCAGTCTCTGTCTGTTGAAGGAGGTCGAGGAGAAGTGGAAGGGGGAATCAGAAGAACGAGGTTGGGATGAGGAGGAGAGCTTGCAGAACGACAAACGTTTCCTGTTCGACAAAAGGGTCGAACGACGATTCACACCCCCTCCCGTTGGATCGTCTTCTAAGTCAAAAAACAACTCTCCCCCTCCTTCCCCTCCAACAAAACTTCCCCCCACACCTCCCACTGCATCAATCTCAGTCAACGCGTTTGCATGTGCATCTCCCAAAGCTGTGCGAGCAGTGACGAATGACCATCTGTCCCTCCCGGCTGCTCCCTCAGGTACCCAGTCACACTCAAACTCTTCTGCAAAATCTCCGCCTTGCTCAGCCGCAGTTGCAAATGATGCGTCAGACATAAAACTCAGCCGCATTTTCTGAACTGCCATCTGCGCCCTTGCTATTCCTTTTGTAGACCTTCTATGAGCCATCTGCGTCGACTCATGTCTGTCCAGCCCCGGCACCGTCAACGTCGATCGTTTCGCACTCTCTCCCGACTTCTCCGGATGAAGACCCAAACTCACGACATCATCCAACATCCCCCCATCTCCCTTCTGAACCCCCTTGTCCCCCTCTTCCTCTTGAAAGTCACCGCGAAGTTTTGAGAAGCCTTGCCGCAAGGTCTCTGCATACCAACATTCCAGCCACATCGAACGGAGAGGAGCGGGGTGGCAATTTGAACAGACAGATCAGTAGGTTCAGACGCCCAAAGGGAAGAGGTTCTAGGCTGGAGGAGAAGCAAGAAAGAGAAAAGAAAAGAAGGACAGAAGGAGACAGGAGCAAAAGAAAGACTCTTCCTGCATCGGGCCTCGACAGGGCCCATGAAAGGAAGCAGGGCTGAAGCGCAGCCTTCTCTTTCTGATTCTTTTGTCTTTCGCAAATAAATGCGCACGAACCTCAACCGAAGGACCATTCCAATTAGGCGAGACAAGATGAGACAAGACAAAGGAAAAGAATACGTCTCTTTCCCTTTTCTTCAAAGGATCCTCTCCCCTCCCTCAGCCTAAAAGAACACACCGTCCGCCTGAAGCTTCTTTGTGTTCCAATTCACCTACTCACCTTCAATCTGTTTGCGAAATTGGGCAGTTTCCGCCTTCTCACTCTGTATCAGATCCAACGAGTTTTTGTGCCTGCCTCCCACAGAAAGAGACAGAAAAGCAAAGAGAACAAAAGAAGCATAGATGGAACAGAAAATGCGTGCGTCGAAATATTTCAGCAGGAGCACTGCAATGAGGATGCAGAGCAAAATGACGTTTCGATTCGCAAAAACAGAGGAAGAAGAAGGGTCACCGAAAAACTGCCAAACACGGAAGGACCAACAAAACCGCCCTCCATTTCAAAAAAGTGAACCCAACGGTAGAGAAGTTAACTCGACGGCCGGATGAAATGGCAAGGGATGGGCACGCAGACAAAGTCGCCAAAAAAAAAGAAAAAGCGAGCCGAAAGTGCAGACCTGATGGCACTCTCCAGCAAAAACGCAAGCGCGACCTGCAAAGAGACAAACAGGAAGATGAAATATCTCCGAGAAGGGGGGTCGGAACCGCAAAGTTCGTCTGACTTCAAACTTAGCTAAATGGGAATACTCTCTAGCACACAATTTTGAGGATCTGAAATTTTCTTTTTCCCTTCTCTGTGAGTGCGTAGAGAAGCTCCTCTCTCTTCCTCTCTGTGTGTGCGTGTCTCTCTCTGTCTTCGTGTGAATGGGGGTTTGCATAGGCATGTGTTCCTGTTGTCTTCATGCGAGCGCCGCGACTTTCTTCCAAGACTGACTGACTGTTTTGGCTCCTTTGGGCACCGGAGAAGGTGCAGAGGGGGGGGCAGCAGAGAGGCTAGCAGCAAGAGACAAGTCGTTTTCCTGCATGCACACACAGTCACAGAATCATCTGTGTCCACTGCCTCATTCAGTCCATGACCAATTCACTTCATGTCAATTCTGCGGCGTTGCGCTGTACTCAACTCAATCGAAAGACCCGTCTATTGGTGATTTTTTGTGGACACGGGTCACACTTTCGAATCGCTGCTCCTCCTCTCGTTTCCCATCTCTTCCCTTCCACCATTCATTCCCTTTCCCTACCTCCTTTCACACACAGACATACACACACATACACACACACACATGCACACACATACACACACACATACACACACATACACACACACACACACACACACACACACACATACACACACATACACACACACACACACACACACACACACACACACACACACACACACATACATACACACACACACACACACACACACATACACACACACACACACACACACACACACACACACACACACACACACACACACACACACACTTACACACACACACACACACACACACACACACACACACACTTACACACACACACTTACACACACACACTTACACACACACACTTACACTTACACACACACACTTACACTTACACACACACACATACACATACATACACACACACACATACACACACACACACACACACAAACATACACACACGCACACATACGCACACATACGCACACATACATACACACACACACACATACACACACACACACACACACATATACACACGTACACATACACATACACATACACACACACACACACACACACACACACAAACCCCTCGGCTCCCTACCCTCCTGAGACCCACCTCGCCATTTCTCTGCGGAGAGACGCAGCAAGATCCAGGGAACGCAAGCCAGAACCCCCGCAACTTCAGAAGCAACACCGTCCCACCCCCACCTCCCGACTCTGCGGAGACTGCCTCTACACTGCTCAGCTGCAGACAGACGTGCAGGCAGGGAGGGAAAGAGAGAGGGGGGAGAAAAGGGGAAAGAGAGAGGAGCGACGTCAAGGGAGAATCTTTGTGAACAGCTGTCTGAAGAATGGAAGGAAAGAGAAAAGATGAATGCATCACTTTTCACTTTTCAGAGCAGAATCCCAAGTCGCCCGCTTTAAATGCAAAGTTCCTGGCAAAACTTTTTCTCCACTAATCAGAAAGGCCATCACCGTCATTTTCAAGACGTAGACCTATACATCCTCATGACACCCACCTCTGTTGCCACAACGTCTAGCCCTGGGAGGAAGACAGGCAGGAGGAAGAGTGGCCTCGCCGAGTCGGGTTCCCTCACGCACAACTGAAACTCTGCATGCAGAGAGAAAAGAAAAAAAGAAAAAAACAATGCTTTCCTTGGACAAGGAAGGACGGGACGCTGAGAAGAAGGCCGCCCAGGATGTGGAGACAAATAACTGTGGAGAAAAAGGAATACGATCGCAAATTGAGGAACAAAATCTATTTGACGAGAACTTTCTCTGGGAGGCAGGAGAGAACACACCTTCCTGCACCGTTGCTAAGGGTCGGAGAGACACATTGGACGTAGGAGAAGGACAGGAAAGCCCTTGTTTCGATCCAAGGCCAGGCATCTCCACCGTTCACCCTACCTACAGATGGCCTTTCGCTGTATTTGTTGTCCTCTTGTGTATCTATCTGTTTCGGTGTCCACATGTATGCCCCTTTCCATCCTTCTATCCTTCTCTGACTAGCTGACGGAGGGAGAGACGGACGGGCGGACGGACCTTGCACGTTCCGAAAACGACTGCCGAGATTTTCCGGGGGAACCCACAAAGGGTTCTGCATTCACACGCGGGGGGAATGGAAAGATGTTGGAAGTCACAGTTGTAACAATCGGGGACAGTGACGATGAGAGAAGTCCATTCGCAAAATTCGTGCACAACACAAAAGCCGAGGGCAAGCAGGTTCGGCCGAAATCGGTGCGCACATGCAAAAGTGGAAAGGATATCATCGTGCTTTGTTTTTCTGGCCGTCCCCTCCTCTCCCTTCACCCTCTCCTCCTGTCTCAGAATCTGGCTGCAACTCTGCTGTCGACTCTTTCTTTTTCAGTCTGTCATTCAGAGCCCCGCACGTGCACTGACGAGTGTGTTCGTGAAGACCGGACTGGTGGCTGCACAGATCATCTGAGAAGGCGAATAGGAGCCGTCTCCGTCGCCGTCTCCTTCCTCGCGTGCAACCAGGAGCTCCAGCACAAAAGCCGGAGAGTCCCCACAAAGGGACTCCGTCAAGTTCCGCAAGGCAACTTCTTCCAGGTGACGCATTGTGCGCTGCAAACAATGTCAGAGAACAAATTGAAGTTGAATCCACCACAGTCCATCCACTCTCGGGTAGTACACAGAATCGTTCAACCTTTTTAAGACCGAGACGCGAAGAGGGCTGACCAAGTTCGGCAGCACAGGCCGATTCCGTCTCCCCCCGAGCATTTTGGATCTTTTTCCAGATGTCGCGAAGGGTTCTTCAGAAAGACACTCTCATTGAGACGAAGTGCAGACTGAGCGTCACAAAGTCTCTACGGGCGGCACAGAGTCTGGATGCACAGGACTGCACCATTTGACGTCATGCAAGCATTCGGTGCACCTGACACCCATATATATACCTGTCAATTGGGACTTGTAGGGCACGGCAGACAGTGCCGGTCGGACGTCCACTGTACAGGTTCCGTTTTCTCGATCAGTTGTCGAGAAGAACCGATCGATTCGATCGACACAGCTGGCATGCAGGCTGCGGCAGGCCGGCGCGCGGGCGAGGGCGGTAGGTCAGCGCCTCCCGCCCCGCGGCTCGCCGGCCCGCCGGGGAGTGGGGCCGATTAACAAAAAAACAAATATTCCACGCGGTGATTTGGCAACCTCCCAAATTAGAATCACGCCAAATCGGCTAGCAAATAGGCCAATCTAATTTCTGTGCCGAAAACTTTATTAGTGCCTTTGTCTGCTTTTTTGGTTGGTGGAAGGGTCCCCGAATGTCGTGCTGCACAAACCGATACTAGCACGTACTAGCACATATGGTAACGTATGGCTAAAAATACATTTTCCATCCATCTCTGGCCCTTTGAGATAACACAGGGCATGTTTTGTTTCTCTGTTCTATCTGACTCGAAGAAATGTCTGTATAATATCTTTGAAAGCATAGTTGCCCAAATGTAATGCAATACACTGTAATACAGTGAAATGTAGTGTACTATAGTCAAAATCAAGCTACAGTGCAATGTATTACACCATTAATAAATAAAAAAAATTAATTGATATAATATTTAGGTTCTTCTAGGCAGTTATATACAGTTATAGATTACTAAAAGAGCGATTGGCAATGTTTCTTGATAGGGATTTGGTTCTGATTCAGATTGTCTATTCTGCAGGCAGAGCAGTCTGATGCTAGTAACAGTGGCTCTAAGCAACTTTAAAGGAAGTATAAGCACTTGCAAAGTCACACAACAAAAGGCATAGGAAAGTATACATCAGTTCGTGCTGTTTGCAATCGTCAGCATGAAAGTCAATCTATCAACCCGACACGAAATGTTGTCTAGAAATCCGACTATTCACGACCAGGAGGGTCACCACTGTTCTGACCAGAAGCAGCTGCAGAGCTCACCATGGAGGCAGCATTGATAGGGATTTAGTTCTGATTCAGATTGTCCATTCTGCAGGTAGAGCAGTCTGGTGCTAGTAACAGTGGCTCTAGGCAGCTTTAAGAGAAGTATAAGTGCTTGCAAAGTCATACAGCAAAAGGCATAGGAAAGTATGCATCAGTTTGTACTGACCTGTCTGCTTACAATCGTCAGCATGAAAGTCAATCTATCAACCCGACACGAAATGTTGTCTAGAGATCCAACTATTCACTTTTTCACACTGCGTGTCTCCTAATCGGCTATTCAATCGAGATGGGATAAAGCAACCAAGACTGTCAAGCCTTGACGACTCTCCTCATTGCATGAATAAATTGATTCTCATTAATTCATACATTCAAACAATGCATGCACATATACATCTCATTCTATATCGGCAAGACGCTGCATGCATAATTGCCATACGTGCGCGACTTGCACGCACGAAGGTTTACTCAATCGGTATGGATATACAAATGCGTACACAAGGCGTTAGGCCGTCAGGGATGAGATCAAGGCGTCCCAAGGAGCACCCCTGCACCCGTACTAACAATCACCCCCTTGTTCTGGAGGTGAAATCACTTGATCGAAAGAACAAAATGCAAAAGGCTACCAAAAGCTTATCTATGCAATTAATCAAAAAGAAGAATGCAAAATATAAATGAAAGAATCATTCACGCACTCTTCAGAAACTTGGTCTGTCTGTCTGCTCGCTAATAGCCGGTCTCGATCCATCGAACCTTTGCTCCAAGCTCTGAAAGGTTTTTTATAACGTATTCCAGCTCTGAGTCACCTTGCATACGCA
Source organism: Chromera velia (assembly GCA_018398765.1). Lineage (NCBI taxonomy): Eukaryota > Chromeraceae > Chromera > Chromera velia. The sequence goes on along the minus strand of JAHBMJ010000636.1, from coordinate 13,747 downwards.
GTTCTGACTTGCACTGCTTGGATAACAGTTGATGTAGGAGAGGCTGACTGTCCGAGATGACCAGAACATCAGGCATGCACCCCCACAATTTCTTCATGAAGTGCACGAAAGCAAAAGTCGCCTTCACTCCTTCTCTCATGGCAAGCAACTCTGCTGACGTCGTGCTGCCTAACTTTCTTCCTTCCTTTTTTGACCACCACGCCACAGTGTTCTCTTCTCCTATTCTTTTCAGATCTGTGAGTGCAGAACGGGGAAGAATTTGGATTTCATACCCAAGCTTCCCCTCTTTCTTCTGCAATTCATATGACGCATCGACCCATACGATCAAAACAGGCTCTTCACTGACTGCAGACAGCTCAAGCAGTCTAGAGCATTGGTGTGCATGCCAGAGTGCCTTCTCTGATGCACGCACAAATATGGGGGAGGGCTTCGTGTTGGAGTGAGAAAGATAACCAAAAAGGAAATTTAAATGCGGCTGGGTCTTCACCCCCCATCCGAGTGTACCCACATTGCTTTGCTGAGTGGAGTACAAAGAAGGGTCGACTTCTTCTTCTGACGGCAAGAGCAGATCTCTGTCTATGATTGGCTTTCTGGCTTCTGCAGGAACATTCTCTGCTGCCTCTCTGAGATAGCTTCCTTGGTTTAAAAGCATGCGACCCTCTGTCATTCGAACAGATATCCCCACATATACATGCAAAGAACCATCGTCCATTCGAACAGGATTATCCATCTCAAAGAGGCTACCGATCTGTTCCATCTCTTTCATCATATCAGAGGTTAAAACAAAGAGATCGTCTACATGGCATTGCATCACAAGAAGAGCAATCGCTTCCCCTTTCTGATTCCTTTTGACCAGAATAGACTCAGAAATTTCAACCCACCCCAGCTCCTTCACTCTCTTTTTGAAGAACTGAGTGTATGCGTAAGGAGCATCTTTAAGACCATACACAGCCTTCAAGGTTCTCACATACACACCAGCACGTAAGCCAGGATAGACAGAGACAGGGAGGTCAGAACGCAAGCGAAGCCACACCTCACCGCTCTTTGACTCCAACGGTGCTTGGAGGAAAGCGGTAGAGATATCCGCCTTTGCTTCTTAAAGGCCCTGAGAGAAGGCTCAGACGAAAGCAGCATGAGAGAGAGACAAACTAGCAGTCCCACTGAAGGTCTCTAGAAATCCATTGTCACGAGAGTCCTGGAATCCTTTTGCTACCAAATGAGACTTTGCCACCCGTTTTCTATCCTTCAGCTTCCACGTTTGCACCCAGTGAAGAGTGATCGGTTTCACCCCCCACCCCAGGCTGGTTGTCTGCAATGGCAAATCGAAAACTCCACACTTTGCCCAGCACGCAAGTTCTGATTTATCTGACTCAGTGTGACTTCCTTTCGTAATCTCTTCTGTTGTGGCAGGAATGTGTCCTTTTGACTTGTTCTCTCTCTTGACTAACCTCTTTGCTCTTTCCATCTTCATCGCAAGGGAAGCAATCTCGATATACCTATCTATCGCTTCTGCCTTTCTGACTTCTTCCTGTGCTCTCCTTTCTTTCTTTCTTTCCTAAATAATCTTTCTTCTCTCCTTTCTGCTTTTCTTATTTTATTCAAGAAAATCTGCTCTCTTCACCTCTTCTGTAACCTGTTCTGCAATTGGGTCGACATCGATCGGTGGAACGACATCAACATCATCTGGGACAGGAACATTAGAAGGCAAAGAAGCGGGAGAGGGATTCGGGGAAGGCTGAAGATCTGCAGAGACAGGGACAGAGTCATCCAGACGGGAGAGCAATTCGGCAGGAAGACCACCCCCGATTGGAGGATCGAAACGTTCAACGATGTCCTTCTGTTTCACACCGTGTTCAATCTCAACTGCCTTCCACGTTCCGTTCTCGTCTTTCTTAAATCTTGCTACTCCCAGTCCTCTTTCTTTTTTTGCTCCTTCTCTCACGATGTGTCCAGGCCACAGAGCGCCGTCTGTCGATCTGGCGAGAACCTAATGACCAGCTTGCTTTCTTGGTCTTTCTCTTCCGTTCTCATCTCTGAGGGGAGAGGGCTCTACTGCAGGAATGGGAGAGTCAGGCTCGACGTCTTCTCCATCCACATGCAAATCGATCAGATTATCACTAGCCTATCTGATTCCTCTTCTTCTCTTACTGACTTCTCTGGCTGTCTTCTGTCTTTTCTCCATTTTTGTTCTTCATCTACACCCAGCCATTTCTCTAGTCTGACATGCTGCGGATGCACTCGGAGAGGAACCCATCGCCCCCCCCGCAACACAACCAGAGAACAGACCTGTGGACCTTGTACCCCCCCAAAGAGTGCTCGCTCACTCTTTGCACCCACAGAGTCTAAAGAAGGAGAGGGATCAATCACGCGCACTTCATCACCTATTGCAATTGGAGGGACACCGCAAGCGTGACTAAAAATCAGTGAGTTGGGGGATTGGCCTGTCTTACTGTGTACAATGTCACCTAACTGATTAGTAACGCTAAAAAAAAAAACAGGCCAAAGAGAAAGGGGGAGATAAAGCTGAATCAAAGACTTTTTAAAAAGAGAAATGATATTGAGATTCATGCGTTCGACTTCCGACTGGACCTGTGGAGAGAAGGGAGGACCGCGCTCGTGGTGGAGGTTTATGTCATCGCACGCTGCACAATAACCATCGATCTCATCTTTGCCCAGAAATTCTCCCCCGTTGTCTGTGCGGACAATGAGGGGCTTTCCGAGGCCTCGAACCTCCCATCGACGCACCCACTGCCGCAGGTGGCGCACGGCATGACGCTTCTTTCGAAAAGTGTGGAGAGAAACCTTCTTAGTCCCCCCACAAACGATAACGGAGATGTACTTGAACCCTCCCACACCTTTGGTTCTCATCTCCTTAAGATCCTGAAAGATAGTTTGGTTAAAGGGGGCTGGCTCCTTCGTCTGCTTCTGCTGCTGCGATTTCTGGGCCTTTAAATCACCCCCGGCTGCTGATGGGCGCGACTCATCTTCCACAAAACGGACACGTTTCTTCGATCGCCGTTTCCTTCTGTCCTCCCTCTGCTTCAAAACACCTTTCAGAAGAATGCTCTCTTTCCTCTGATTCACAGACTTGCAGGCCTCACACAAGTCACGAACGTCTCGGCATTCCTGAGGGGAAACAGAAAAGGGCACTCCTTTCTCCTTTAGAATCTTTTCCAAATAGGAGCCCACAGAGTGCGCTAATCGGGAGTGCAACACATAGAACAAGTGTTGCTTGCGCTCTGTAGGAAGTTCCACGGACGCGCGAGCGTTGGCAGATAGGGAAAAAGAATAAAAACACTTTTTTTTCCACACAAAAAGGGGCGCAGTCACCTGCGCTGCTGCTGCTGCTTCATCATCTTTACAGAGACGGACGAGCGGCATCCATCCTATGCGGTCAACAGGGGCCCGAAAGCTCCCGCCATCTAATATGTCTACGAGCTCAACATAGCTGCGGCCCTTCCTCCTTTTTGCAAGGAAGAGCTCTTTCTGAGCACATGGAAGCGGACTGCGACCAACGGAAGGATGGATGGCTCCTTCTTCCAGCACCATGCGAACCCTCCCAAACTCATCTCTGATCGGGAGGTGTAAGATGTGCAGGTTATCGGTAGTAAAGGGTTGGCTCTCCCTCGAAGCTGCGAGGTTGAACTCCATTCTCTGCTTCCTCACTCCGACCAGATACTTCTCGTACCCTTCTCCATAAAGACAATGCGAACACCCACTGTTGGCAATCAGCGACTCATCCTCTCTGTCTAAGTGTGGACCCGAGAGAAAGCATTCATCTGGAGTCTTTAGACGCTGCACGAGAACAAAATAAGAGGAAGAGAGAGGTATAGCACCCGATAACTTGGAAAAGTCTCACGAAGGAGAAGTGGGTACAGCAACTGACTGGAGGAGCCTTTTGGCCTTGCCTCGCCGAGGGCCATCGAAGCTTCTAGCTCCTTTGACAGTACCCCTTGGTCCTGCGACCGCTCCCACCGGTTTTTTCATCAACTCCATGTTCCTGATGGTCGTTTGAATCATCTTGCACCTCTGCCTGGGGAAATTCGCACCCCAAGCTTCGGTGTCTCTGTGCGACTTGGACACTGCCCCCCGCCTCTCACTCTGTCCTTGTCATCCCCTCAAACTAGAGACAACAAACGCAGGTTGCAGTCGCTCATCTCGACTGGAGGCTTTGCGCCCACCTGACTCGGTTAAAAAACCGAGTCACAATCCGAGTCGTAATCGGAAGACTTGAAATCGGAGCGGGGGCGGTAGCGGGAAGACGAGGGCTGTCTAGAAGCTCGAGACGAGTGAGAGGAGCTGCGTTGCTCGACGTGACGACCGCTCTCCTTCTTCCCCTTCAAGGAGTTTCTCTTCTTCGGGCAGCAGCGGGCAAAATGACCAATCTGGCCACATCCGTCATACTCCTTCTTGCACTCTGCCTTCTCTGCAGGGCAGTACTCTGGGTTTCTGTGGACAAACCCGCAGTTCTTACACTTTTACCTATCACTGGCCTTCCCTGCAGTCTCTTTGAAATCGGCCTGGACCTGCTGCTGCTTCTTCTTTCCCTTCTTTGGCTTCTTCCCTTTCCCCTTTCCTTTCTCTGTCGCAGCACCTGTCTTCTCAGCAGAAGCCCCAAACTCGTCAGCGGAGGGCTTCTTCTGAGAGGACGCACCTGTTACTGCGATCTTGTACTCGATGGCGTCTGCCTTCCTGTCAAGGAAGGGTTAGATTTCAGAGAAGAGGAGGTCGTCGATCGGTTTTCCCGTGTGCAGAGAAGCCTTCTCAGCACAATTGGTCCACTCACTCATATAGGCGTTCTTCATACCGACCTTCTTCTCCTCCTTGTCAGTGGGGATGAAGCCCTTGCCCTTGGCAACACGAAGGACCTCGTCGTGTCACTTGAAGTAGTGCTTCAGGCTCTCCCCCTTCACTCGGATCAGGAACTCTATAAAGGAGCGGTCTGCCTTTGTCTTTACGACAGACATGTCCTTCACAAAGTCGCCCAAAACCTTGAAGAGAAGATCTTCACATGTGTGCCCTTCAGCAGACCGGTTGTGGATGGTCTTCTGAACTTCATCAAAATCTCCAGCAGCGTGCAAAAGTGCACCCTCGTAGGCTTTGGCACGGTCAGAGACGTACTGGGGCTTCAATTGGAGGGACGCCTTCTTCTCAAACGTCATCTTCCAGATTTCGAGGTGTTCTGGAGACAGGTTCTTGATTTTGTTCACCCAGTTGAAGTCAGGGGCCTTGGGAGCCGCCTGAACAACAACTTATTGCAGAGGAGACGAGGACCCGGAAAGGGAAGAGAGACCAGGAGGCGTCTGCCGGCGCTGCTGCTGTTGCTGCTGCTGTGCTTTAGCGGGAGGAGCCGGTGGAGGCACCTTGCCTACTTGCGTAGGCGTGGAAAAAAGACCAGGAGGGCCACCACTGTTCTGACCAGAAGCAGCTGCAGAGCTCGCCATGGAGGCAGCATTGATAGGGATTTGGTTCTAATTCAGATTGTCTATTCTGCAAGCAGAGCAGTCTGGTGCTAGTAACAGTGGCTCTAGGCAGCTTTAAGAGAAGTATAAGCGCTTGCAAAGTCATACAGCAAAAGGTATAGGAAAGTATGCATCAGTTTGTGCTGACCTGTCTGCTTGCAATCGTCAGCATGAAAGTCAATCTATCAACCTGATACGAAATGTTGTCTAGAGATCCGACTATTCACTTTCTTACACTGCGTGTCTCCTAATTAGCTATTCAATCGAGACGGGATAAGGCAACCAAGACTGTCAAGCCTTGACAACTCTCCTCATTGCATGAATAAATGGATTCTCATTAATTCATACATTCAAACAATGCATGCACATATGCATCTCATTCTGTATCGGCAAGACGCTGCATACATAATTGCCATACGTGCACGACTTGCATGCACGAAGGTTCACTCAAGCGGCATGGATGCACAAATGTGCACACAAGGCGTTAGGCCGTCAGGGATGAGATCAAAGCATCCCAAGGAGCATCCCTGCACCCGCACTAACATTTCTAACATAATTAACATATAAAAGCATTAAAAAATTATTTAATAATCATTATTATCATGATACAAACACATAGATTTTTATGGAATTGAAGTCCTTAATGTTGTGTTCCCCCCCCTACGCCTCTCTCTGTGGTGCTGGGAGGCGACAATGTCGTACAAGGGGTGGCACTGCACGTTTTGGTCGTTGGGACCAGGAGGAAGCAATGCACCGTATGCGGTGCAGAGTGATACAGTGCGCTACAGTATGCCGGGTGCAAGGTGACCCAGAACTGCAGTGTTGCATGCCAGAGGTCTAACTGGCCTCTGCAGCACAAGAGGGTCTGCAGGCAGATGCAGGACCTTGACGTCCTCTCGGTCTCTTGGCGGGCTCTGGAGTTTGCTGCCTTGGATGCCCTGCCAGCGCCTGCATGCCTCTCTAACTCAAATTGACTGACTAACTCAGAGTCTAACTGGTGTCTCTATGCATAAAGCTATATAAATAATTTTGAAAGTGTTTTTTTATGTAAATCATCATTTTTATGATTCCTTATCACATTGATTTATAATGTCATAGCTTTAAAATTCTAAATTTTTTTAATTAGGATCCTAGACTTTAACTATGTTCTTTAAACTAGTTTCCCAGAAGGCCTTTGTAAGTTGTACTAGATATAATGTATTACACTGGAATTTAAGTTGCAATGTAATGCAGCTTGGCAACTATATTTGAAAGCCTCCAACTGGATGTCTACTCCAGTTTCTGCCTTCTCTTGTAGAAACGAAACCTTGGGATCTCCTGCAAGACCGATAAAGACCGATGACATAAAGAAAGGGAAAATGAAGAACAAACTTGGGAACTGAAAAGAAAACAAACCATTGTTTAAAGCACTGACCAGGATATAAAAATGCGTTCTTCTTGGTGGGTTTTGTAATGTCCTCTCCTTACTAAAAGGAAGGAGACAGACTGACCATACATTAACGATGTCGTGCTTCATAAGACAAAAGGGCTGCTTCACCTTCGATCGCAGTCTCTTTACCATTTCTTAAGGACAAGCTGAACAAGCTCTGAGAGAGCACCTAGGAGAGCACACATGAGCACACAAACGCAGAGCTGATTCGAATGAAGCAGTCAAAAGTGTGGATGTATATGTAAAGTGATGTCATTGAACAGGTTGGCATAGAAATCGGATAATAATCGGATAGATCTTGCAGTTTCTGTACTGCATGGCACAGCTGTAGTGCATCGACACCCGGCACGCAGCTGGCCGGTCCCCACGTGAACCCCGGCCCACAGGGCTCTATATACTAGTCTATATGCAATTGAGACTGCATGCATGCGCGAAATGCTCTGCGACAAATATTGTCAGTACCGTGTCTCTGACAGCACTTGCTGTCTCCTCAGTCTTTAGCTTGCGTCTCGATACTCAAGACATCTAAAAGGGTCGCAACAGTTCTCAGACCAGGTTGCAGTCTCGAACGACAATCTGGCTAGCGATCCGGTCCATGTTCTTATAGATATGTGGTCCTATGACGAACAAGTTATTTTTTAAATTCTGTCGAATATGCTTTTGCTCAATAACATGATGAAAGGGAATATGTTCAAGCAGTGTTTCCATTGGTATGAGACGAGCCCTCCCCGACCCTTTGATCCACTGTCTGTTCTCGGAGTCCTTTTTTGACCACCTGTCTATTTTCCTTTTTCGATTACCTCGTCCACAAAGGAGTCCATAAGTCTTAAAATATCCTCGGTTTGGAGCTAGGGTTGGAGTTTATCCACAAATCGTCCATGATGTTGCAATCAGATAGTCAGAAAGGGACAGGAACAGAGTTACCAATTTTTCCGGTGGTAAAGCAAGCTGATTACCGGTCAACTGGTAATTACCGGTAGAGTGGCCGGCCAAGGGTAAAGATTTTGGTAAAGGTTATAAAGACAAAGTATAATTTAGGATCATACTTTAGAAAATCTATGTAAAATTAGAAGCATTTTAAGTTATCTATTCGTTTATTTACAAGGTCTGACAGTCATTCATCCATTGTAAACTTATCTATTGTTTAGTTGAGGCACTAGGGGGCAGCCATGTTGTCTTAAATGATAAAACTGGAAAGACAGATTGCCTTTGGCCTGTTGACAACCAAAAATGGTGAAACACTGTGGATAATGGCCACACATCGCCTCTACCAACACTCCTGTGGGCCTCCACGCAACAAATCTGAGGACCTCGAACCCAGGCATGTCCCCCCAAAATAGGTGCAGAGGTAGCACGGCCAGGCTAACCGTTTCAAGCTGCCTCCTCACTTCAGAAACAACCGCCGCTTCTGGTCCATAGACCCCCCCACCACTGGTAGACAGCGGTGGGCAGTCGAGTAGGTGCTTGATAGCATAGATCAGTCTGAGATTGACGAAGACGAACTTAAGCAAGCTTTTGAAGAAGAAGATGGGGCGGGAGGAGAAGGAGCAGGGGAAGGGGAGGAAGGAGAGGAAGATGAAGAGGGAGGAGAAGAGGCAGAGGGAGGGCAGGAAGGTGGGGAGGGGGGTAAAGGGGCAGAAGACGGGCAAGAAGATGAGGAGAGAGGGCACATTAGCAATAAGGAAGAGCAAGAAGAGGAAGTTGAAGAGGAGAGTGGAGAAAGAGAGGAGAACACAGGTGGGAGAAGAGGGAGAGGAGAGAGAAGAGAGAGAGGAGAGTGGATTCGGAAGAGGGAGAAAAGAGTAGAGAGAGAAGAGGGGGAAGAGCAAGAAGAGGGCAATGAAGCTGAAAGAGGA
>JAHBMJ010000635.1:23862-36466 GCA_018398765.1 Chromera velia | reverse complement strand
CCCCCGTCGCTTCTTTTCCTGACTCGACCATCACAGTTTTGATGACAAAGAAATTAACAAATAAGTAAATAGATGAATAAATAAATAAATCTGTGGATAATCGCACAGACGGGCCTTACTGCCATGCAAAACAAAAGGCTGGACCCACTTTTTTTGCCTCACTGGCCGGACCTACACACCCGAAAGAAAGCCAACAGACGGGTGGACAGAAGCACAAAGAAAGAAAATGGACTCAGGTGAAAAGCACAGAAAAAAACTCACCAGCACCAGTGAAACAAAAAAAAATAGCTAACTGTCAAGCCTATACGGGCCGCAGCTCCACAAACAATCATGATCGAGGCAAGCACAAAAGGCCGTCCCGTGGGTTTCCTTACGAACCGACCGAACGACCCATCCAAAAAAAGAAAAAAAGATTCTGCAGCACGCGCATGACAGGGGACAGAAGCACTTCAGTGACTGCACAAACGAATCAAATGAACACCAGACCGCTTTGTGGAACAGCACTATCTGAAGCGCCCGAGTCGCGCCACACAAGACAAAATGACCAAAGGAAATGAACAAACGAAACAAGCGCATGCGGGCGGAAACAAGTAATTAAATAAAGAATGTCGGTCTAACCGACTCACTCCAATGCCTGCCTCAACGCAACCAACCAGGCCCCTCCGCCCGCCCATCAATCAAAACGCATGCGCCCCTTCACTCATCGACACCAATGTACTTCTCTTGCCCTCCCCGTTTCTTTCCTTCCTTGAACAAAAAAAGCCGCCCACCCACCCATACGTATGTACAACCTCCCTCCTTCAAAGCGACTTTGCACCCAGAAGGGGTCAGTCAACAACCGAGCAACGCACGACGGACAGACAGCAGAGAAGGAAGGAATCGGGAAGAGGGGACAATCTATCGAGAAAGAACGAAAGATGATTGAACAAGAGAGAAATTCAAAGCAGAGATCCAGATCCAAAGCAATCCCTCCCTCGACCAAAGCAGAAGAAGCAGAAGAACCACCCAGACAGGCGATCAAGTGAACTGAACCAAAGGAAGGAAGAAAAAATTCAGAGGCAGCATTGAACACCAGCTTCCACCCACGAGAGACTTGAAAGAAAAAAAACAAAAGAAACAAAGGATCGATCGGCCAGCTAGTTGCGGGGGCAGGAAAACAATTAGTGAGTGCAAAAACAGGGGACCGGGGCTTCTGAAGGACAGAAGAGATTGACAGGCCGCCACTCTCACAACCCCTAGCTTCTTTGCCCTCACTCACTCAATGAATGTGTTGCTATTCTTTTCCCTTGCCTCGTCCCGAAGAAAAAACACAGAGTAAAAGAAAGAACAGAGGATAGGCACAAACAACAACGGAAAGAAATTGCGTTGTTGATCGACATTTAGGCTCACGGAGGTTTTCAGGGAAAAAAAAAAATGAAGAGGGCAAACGGAACAAAAAGGAATAGAGAAAGGAGAACAAAACAGTCGGGGAGGCACAAGATTGACCTTCTTCCCATCTATTTCCTTTTTTCTTCTCCTTTTCTCCTAAAGCCAGAAAAACATCCTCGCTGAGAGAAAAAACGAGAGAAAGAATGCAATTGTGTGCGCACGAGTCCCAACAATGCGCAAAAAAACCAACAGAAAGAGAGAGAGAGATCCAGGTTCATCACCATCTTTCCCCCAGCCGCCTCTTCTCTTCAGTTTTGCTTTCGCCCTTGAAACTCGACCGACAGCCAAACGAGAAAAAAAACGTAACCAACCAATCAAAGCAACAAACACCCAGACAGCAAGCATATCTGATCACGCACGCCAAGTCAAAAAATACACGGAGAGAAGGATGAAGACAATCCAAAAGGCACCTTGCTCATCCGTGTTTCAAAAAAATACGAAGCGGTCTTTTCAGGAAAAGGGAAAAATTGAAAACACAAAACAGATCAAGACATTCATTCCAAAAGACAGACAAAACGAAATGCGATGGACAGAAAACTAACATAAAGAAAGAAAGAAAGAAAATTAACCTTAACAAAGCAGAAAAGAAGGAGCTCAAGAAGGCCTTACCCTTTCCTTCGATCCCAAACTGAATCGTTGGCAGCTTTCTTTTATTTTACTCACAGGCGCACCGACATCAACGGAAAGAAAACGCAACACAACAAAGCAATCCAGTGAAACCAACCAAGGACTCACGCATACACACCGCCATGCAAGAACACCCACACACACCGGACGACGAGAGCCGAACGAACACCCACGGCAAATTCTCCATCCAACATCCTTCGTTTGTCCATCGTTTTTGTGGCGGATCCATTTGGGAAACGGACGTACACACACACACACACACACACACACACACAGAGAGAGAGAGAGAGAGAGAGACAGAGACAGGCAGGCGGAGAGAGACAGGGAGGCGAGCACTTCCAGATGCCCACTGTAGATCTAACCCAAGAGACCCTGCCTGACTTCACAAGAAAAGGCAGGAAGGATCTGCCTGCCTGCTCGTTTGGTCTCACCAGAAAGGAACAGAAAGAGAGAGAGGGAGGGAGAGAGTTCACTCAGACAGCCAGACAAACAGGCGCCCAGATGGTCAGGCAGACGGACAGACCATCGGACGGCAACCCGTATTTCCAACTTTCTGATTCGAACAAATTCTCCTCTTGTACAGTCAACACACACACACACACACACACACACACACACCACACACACACACACACACACACCACACACACACCACACACACACCACACACACACCACACACACACCACACACACACACACACACACACACCACACACACACACACACACACACGAAGAGAAAACCATCTACCAGCGTTTCAGCAGACGAGGACAGGACACACACTTTGCCTTCATGCCTTCGCCGGATAACTGTGGACAGGAGAGCAAAACAAGGTTCTCGACGCAGACGCAAAGCAAGAACATAATGTAACAAGACCTCTGTGCTGGTCTCCTCTGACGTCCTTTGTCCGTAGTCTTTCCCTCTCCATTCTGGAGTGACGGAATAGAGCCACAGAGAGACATTCAGACACTGTGAGGAACCAACAGAGAGACAGACAGATAGATAGGCAGGCAGACCGTCCAACGATCCTCGCACCATCCCTTCTGCTCTTTCATGTCGGTTGTGCTTAAGCTTTTTCCACAACAAATTCTCTGTTTTCTGTCTGTTTCTGTCTCTTCTCTTCTTTCCCTCTTTCTCGCATTGTTTCCCTCCCTGTCTGTAAAGAAATGCCTCCTCAATCCCTCCTTCCCTTCCCCTCCCGAATGAGCATCAATCCAATCAAAAGAAACGACACAAAAAAAGCGGCAATCAATCCAGTCGTCTTGATTGTTTCCTTCCTTCCTTCCTTCCTGTCTCTTCTCTTCTTCTCTCAGACGACCTTCTTGCCACAGCTTGGGTGGGGCGGGTGGGAGAGGTACCTCATGTCGGTCTCCGGCTGTCAAAATGACGTGCAATGAAAAAGAGAAGAAAGGAAAGCAAATGTCCAATTAGTTGGATCATGTTGTTTTACCACTTTGCACTCCTGCGCCATCGCCTTTTTCGTCTTTGCAGGCGCGTTTTCTCCCTATCTATGTATTTTGCCATGCTCGTCTGTCTGTCTGTCAATCTGTCTGTTTGTCTGTCTGTCTGTCTGTCTGTCTGTCTGTCCACGGAGCTCTTTTGACTGCACAAGGGAGGAGAGATAGGAACGAACAAACGAACGAGCTCTGTTCACTTCAGTTCAATCCGTAGGTAGGTCGTTCGTCCATCAATCAATCAGTCAGTCGTGCTGCCACCTTTCAAAGGGACAGACAGTCTCTCCCACTCAGGATCTCAGACAGGAAGGACAATTCAGGACACAAACAAACAAACAAACACAACAGAAAGGGAGAGAGAGAGAGACAACCAGACCAGACCAAACCCGAAGGTCTTCGTCCGTCAGTCAGTCAGGCAGGCAGACGGGCACACTCAATACTGAATGCAAGACGCAAAACAAACAGGCAGGCAGGCAATCAGGAACCTTCTCTTCCTGACCCTCCTCTCCTGTATGGAAGGGCGGGCAGGAACACGAAGGAAGGAAGACAAAAAAAAGGGGGGGGAGGAGGTTGAGGTGGGAACGGGTGAGGCGCACATGCGCCGCGCCCTGAATTCTGACCCACCCTTTCTTTCTTCTTCAGATTTTCTATCTCAGCAGGATCGAGGTCAACAGTTCGTCTGTCGCTCTCCTTCCTGTCCTTACCCCCCCAACGCAATGGAATGAATGGCCCCATCCATCCATCTGAGAGTCTAGACAGAATACTCTTCTTTCCTTTCCTTTCCATTCCATCCTGGACCCAGAAATGGAAGTGAAGAAAGGAAGGAAAGAAAGCAGATGGACGGGTGGACAACGGATAGAGAAATCTGGACATTCGTCTCAAATCAACCCGAAATCATTCACTCACTCCTTGAACGTAACAGACAGGCTTTCTCCTTCCCCTCCTTTCTTCAATCGATGAGACGCGTGCCGGGAGCTCGACCGAGGACTTACTCACGCACAGTCTTTCTTCTCTTCCTTCCTTCCTTCCGTATTTCGTTCTTCTCTCTCTGCATGATCGATCGATTGATCAAAACCAACGAATCAAACAAAACAATCAATCAATCGAACAAAAAACCAACCACGGTCTCCGACCAGTCCAGCAAAACGATTGATGACTACTCTACCCACGTACCCTGTCTCAATGTGTTTCGTCCCAGTGACGGCGAACCACTCCAAAGCAAATGTTTCTTTCCCCCCCTTCTTTTCCAGCTTTTCCCGTCCCCTCTGGTCAATTGAACAAGGAGCCTTTTCGATCCTTTTTGTCGAAACGTTTCTTTCTGTCACGCGATCATTGTTGCAGAAGGAAGAGGAAAGGGAAAGAAGGAGACAGGTAGATCGAGAGAAGGGAACTTGGCGAGGGCCACTACAGAGACTCAAAGGAAGGAAGGAAGGAAAGAAAGAAATAACAAAACCAACCCGGCCAGCCAGCCAGCAAGCCATCCAACCAATTCAAAATCGCCCGTCGGCAACGAACCCAACCAACCAGTCAAGCAAAACTTAAGGGCAGCCATAGGGAAGAGAAGAAAAGGGAGGATGATGTTAAACATATGGGGAATTGGATCAGATCAGACCAAACAAGAATCCGCTCTTGTTTTCTTTTCTCTCTATCCTTGGAATGTCACGTACAGACTGACAGAATGGCAACTCGGCCGTAAAAGACATTTTCTTTGCAACAAAGTGCAATGGACTGTCTCTTTCTTTGGATCTTTCTTTTTCTTTTGCGAGTCCTGCACTAACGTCTCTTTCTCTTGCCAATCTTTTTCAAGCAAATTGGAAAAAACCGTTCCCCGTCCCCTCTTCTCCCTGACCCTGTAGTGGAACAGACAGCCTTTTGCCTTTTTTTCTTTTCTTTATCAAAAGAAAGAAAGGAAACCAAACAGGAACAAAACGATTCTTTCATGCGACACACAGACACTCTTTTTCTCTCTCTCTCTGCGCTCCCTCCGAGGAGGGAAAATTAAGGGAGGAAAGGGAGCTGCTGTCCTTTCCCATGACGTCCCAGCCCAGCAATCAAGAAGATCGGCGGTTGTCCTTTCTTTGCGATGTTCGAGTGAATGACAGACAGACAAAACCCCTCTTGAAGGAAAGAAGGTAAATGAAAGAAGGAAAGAACGTGCTCCCTCCCTCCTGCCTCCAGCCTGGAGGATCGAAGAGCACAAAAAAAGGAGGCAGAGAGAGATAGAGACAGAGACCGAGGGACAGAGGCAGTCATCTGTCCTCACTCGGCAGTCATCTGTCCTCACTCCGTCCTTTCTTTCTTTCTCTTCTGTTCTTTTCTTTTCTCTCCCTCTGCATGTCAAAAAAGAAGAAAACACGAATTCATTCTTTGTAGGAATCAAAAAGCACTGGGTGAAGCCGGAGAGCCGATTTCAGTGCAAACTCAAACAAGGAAGAACAGACACCTGCTTCTCCCTTCTTCCTCGAGTTGTTATACTTTCTTTTTTTTGTCTGCACTTTCTTGCTCTGAAGCAATGCACGTAGCCAACAGCATGTGCGTAAGATGCCACAAGGCTTGGATATGCACAACGACATAATAAACAAAAAACAAAGAAAGTTTGTTTCATTTCCCGTCTGCATGTCAGTTGGCCTTTCGTTCCAATTCTTGAAAGCTTCCTTCCTTGCTTGTTTGTTTTCCTTGTGTTGCTTGTCGTTTCGTTTCACAAGAATTGAAGAACAGAATATTCTCGACGTTCTTTCCCAATACCATCCATTCATCTTGGTGGCTTGGACCCAGTTCTAGCACAAAAGGAAGGAACAGACATGCAGAATTCAGATATTAAAAAAGGGGAGGATTCACAATCGATCCTCCACTCTTGCTGCTGTGCAAACGGCCTCGACCTGACGTGAGGTGAGGCTGCAAATCAATTCTTTCAGCAAACAGTTTGTCCACATATCCTAACGGACTGACTGACTGAAAGGCGGGAGGGAGGGACGATTGAAAGAAAAAAAGCAATTCGAACGTTCTCGTGGTTGGCTGATGGCGCTTCTTCAGCTCACCACCACATGCGAATATGCGTACGATGAATCCACTGACTGACAGCATGTCTCTTATCGTTGTGTGCCGCCCGGTCGCACCCGCTTGTTCTTTTCTGGTCACTCTCTTTCTTCCAATGCACCTGAACGAATGCTGCTGTCCATGAGATAGGAAGGAAAAAAGAAAGAAAGGAATCACGAAAGGGGCACAAATGCTTGCGCAAAACCAAAGAGACAGAAAGCGCACATCCAGTTTTTGTGTTCGTCGCATTTATCTGAGACTTCCTTCTCTTTCTCTTTCTCGCTTTATTTCTTTCCTTCAAATCCTGATTCACTCTCTCTTTCGTTCTTTCCTTTACGCAACACTTCGTTTCGTGTCGGCTCATCGTCTCAATTCCGCCCCTCTCTTCCTTTCTGATTTCTCTGTGTCCTTTTTTTCTTCTGTTCTGTTCTCTTCTTGTCCTTTCCCTGCGAACGAAGACACCTTCAGCACGCATCGTTTCTCTTCTTTTCTTTCTTTTCAGACATCACTGAAGACTCTCTTTGCCTGTTTTGAGAAAGAACGAGGGCTGACGCGATTGACTTCCCGTCGTTCATTCTTGTTATTTGACACCTACAGAGAAGAGAGAAGGAACGAGAAAGGGAGCAGCAGAGCAGCAAAGAGAGAGAACACTCTCTGGCACACTCATGCAGGAAGGAAGGGACTTTGGCACCCAGCAGGAGAAGAAAGAAAGGAAGGAAGCAACTTCCCTCTTGAGATTTTCTCCTCTCTCTCTCTTGCAACGGATGATGATCCTGAGAGTGCATGCAGGAAAGAGAAAAAACAAAATACAAAACTCAGGAGAGAAGGGGGCAAGCAAAAAAAGAGGCGGTGGCAGACTGATTGAAAGAATGACAGATTTTTGCCCCCAGTTTGATTCGTGAAATTTCCTTCGTTCCTTCCTTCCTTCGATCAACAAACCGACCCACAGCTTCTTGCTTTCGCGTCGTTTCATTCTCTGTGCATGCGTATACTTATACATTCTCTTCATTCCTTCTTTCCTCCATCGTTTCGTTTATTCATTCGATCCATCCATCCTTTGACGACGACTTCCTTCCTTTCCTTTCCTTTCCTTTCCTTTCCATGCATCCCTCTCTCCATTCCTCCAATGACCTGACTGAGTTGAAGACTTTATCAAAGGAGGGACGAAAAGCCAGATGCTCGTCGTGAGTGGACGTGCTCCTCCGGCAAATCGCGAGGCATGCATTCAGTCAGACGTACTTGTTCGTAGACAGGTAGACAGAGTCATTGAGTGATCGACAGTCAGACGGTGATAGAGCAGTCGCGAGAAGAGAGAGGGGCAGAGAAGGGACGACAAAACGAACGAAGGGATCAGCATGGCACAGAGATAGAGTGGATACCCCGCTGGATGGGCCCCTTTTTCAGTTCTCAAAAAACCCTCTTTGTTTGAAATCGGCTTTCGCAGGCAGAAATCAAGAGGACAAAGGAATTGAAGGACAGGAGAGAAAGAAGGGACATGCATGGAGAAAGAAAGGACGCAAGGAAAAGAAGAGGGGGGAAACAGTAGACATCGAATCGCAACAAAGGGAAAGGGGCCGAGGAGGACACACACCTTTTTACCCCTTTTCGCAGTCGCTGCGCTTCTCTTTGCTTTTGATCATTCTCTGGAATCCGGCTGGTACGCTTCTTCATTTCCTTCAAAAGGAAAGGGAAAGAGACGGAACTTTTCTTCTCACTTTGTTTCCCACCTTCAAAAGGAAAGGAACCATGAACGATCGATCGATCACCCTCACACTGGGGTGACGGTTTCAAAGAGGACTAAGGAAGGAAGTGGCTGCTTGAATATGATTGAAAAAAGCAGGAAACAAAACAAGCTCAAAAAGCAAGATTGAGGAGAAGGAAGCAATCAAAGATGAGAGATAAACCTCCTGCAGGAAAGGCATTCAATTCTGAAAGTCATTTATTCCATTGCTCTTTCAACCTTTTCCTTCTTACTTTCAAAACGGAGAACCGACAGCCGTCTCCAATGGTCTTCGTTCCATGTCCACTTCGTTGAATCATGGAAAAGGATCTTCACCAGTCAACAAAACCTTAGAAAGAGAAAAGGGAAGAGACAAAGGAAGCAACGAGCGAAAACTTTTCAAAAGACTGTCTGCCCTATTGTTTGTGTGTCGTGCCTCCGCAATACCCCTGCACACTCGACATGCTTCGCTCCACCAGTGCCTTTTCCTCTTTCCCCAAATAAGAGACCAAACCTTCGATCACTTTGCCAACGATTTCCCCCCTTCTTCAATCAATCCTTATCAGTCAGAAAGACAATACAAGACAGGCCGAGACCGTGGCCAAACCAAACGAACGAAACCAAACAGCCAGCCGGCTCGACAATGAGAGAGAGAGCTAAACGGACACCCTTCCTTCTCTCCTTCGCTTCTTTGCTAATCTCTCTTTTTTCGTTTCTTCCCTCCCACTCTTGCATGATTGTTATTTTTCTTTCTATTCTTGTCGCGTTTTCTTCACTTCCCCCAAAAGAAGCAAACCAACAAACCACACAATCAGTACCGAGAAACAAACGAACCCCAGCTGTCTGCTGCTCTCCGCTTCCCTCTCCCCACTTCAAAGCCTGACGAAAAACAAACAAAGGAAGCAAGAAAGAAAAAACGGAAAGAAAACCAGGGAGGGCTCCAACTCGGAGCCCTCCATTTTGATTCACTTTGTGCATTCTCCTTTTCACCAGTGGTTGGTCAAAGGCAGGGAAAAGCAATACCTCCTCTCCGAGTCTTTCATGTTTCCTCCCTCATCTCTCACACTGCCTGCCTGCCACCCACCCACCCACCCATCCCCCTCAAACAGTCAGCAGAACGTTCAGCTGATCTACCCCACCAATCCATCAGATGATGATGAGCAAAGAAACCAACCAACCAACCAAGCCATGCCTTGCTCTTCCTCACTCCTCCTTTCTGTTTACTTCCCGCCCCCGCTTGTCTGCTGGTCTTGTTGATTGGAAGCAGAGGAAGAGGAGGAGGAAGAGCTGGACGAAAAAAGACCAAAGGGGAGGGACAGAGAAAAGGGAAGTTGCAATCCGGACGAGGCCGTCCGCTCTCTCCCTCTTTCCCTCTCCTTCTCTCTCGCCTTTGTCTCCTCCGTCTGCTTCCCCTTCTCTCCACCCGCCTTTACTCCCATGCTCATGCTAGGCTCATTTCCTGCTGCACCGGAGCAGCTGCTTGCGTTGTTGCGGTTCTTGGGAAGTGAGGATCTCCCAGAGGCGGATGCAGAAGGCGAGGAAAGGGAAGCGGGGCCCAGTCCCTCAGGGAGGGCCCCGGCAGCAGCAGCCGAGATGCGGCGGGGAGTGTAGAAGACTTCGGATGACTGAGAGGAGTGGCATGCCGGGGCACTTCCCCGAAAGGTCTCGTGCTCTTCCTGCACGATCTGCATGCCCTCCCCAATACCCGAACGCATGGAGCCTGCATTGGCCCCTCCTTCCACGTCTCGTCTATGGGAGGCCGTTTGCCTGGCAGTGCCCCTTTCACTTCCCTTGTGAGCCCTCGCGCTTCGGCTCCCCCTTCCCCTTCCCTGTCGGTGTGTGCCTGTCGTGCAGGTTGAGGCAGAGGCTGCAGAGATCGCGGAGGCGAAGGAGCCTGCTGAGGGAAGGGAGGACAGTTTGTTCTCTCCTCGAACCTGGGTCGAAGAGATGGGACCACCAGGGGCCCCGATGCCCCGGCATGCCCCCCCCATCCCCGCAGCAGCAGCAGCTGCTGCGGAGGACGAGAAGGAAGATGAGGAGTCGGCTGGGGACACTCGGGGCCTTCTGTGGGCCCCCGCTGGTTGTTGCAGGTGCGGGTGTTGATGGTGGGCGTTGGGATACAGGCCCCCCCTTGGAATGCCGAGAGAAGGGGAGGTCACCATGCGGCCCCGTGACGACGTGGCAGCGGGTTGGTGATCCCCCCCGGGGTGATACACGTGACTCCCTGTAGACCCGTCAGCAGCTGCCATCCGGCCGCTGCCTCCCGAAGCTGCAGAGGCAGACGAGGGAGGGGGGGACATGGAGGTCTGCTGGGCTGTCTGTTCGATGTACTGCGGCTCTCCGCATGCAGCAGCAGCAGCAGTGTCTGGCGGGATTGCTCCTCGCGGCATGGCTGCATGGCTCTGCTGGTGAAGTGTCAGGGGTGATCCATGGAGGCAGGCAGAGAGACCCAGGGATGCCCCTGCACCTGCTGCGTGCATGTGAAGGGGTAGACCCCTGTGGCTGTGCAACTGCCAGGGGTGCTGTGCGTGCGAGTGCATGGGTGGCTGGACCGATTGCAGAAAGGGGGATGAGTCGAGGACCCCTGCAGGCTGCCCCTGTCCGTGCATCATGCGGGGGGTGCAGTAGGGGTCTCCGTAGGGCTGCCGAGGGTGCCACTGGGGGCTGAGCCTCTGAGCTTCCTCGCTTCCGTGGAGGGGGTGCAGGTGGAGTGGAGTGTTGTGGTGAGGATGGGGATGGGGGTTGTATAGAGGCCCTGCAGATCCGTGCGTGTGGTTGTGGGGGAAGGGGGGGACAGATGCACTCGAATGGAAACCCACTACATCACCCCCGCCATCCTGCACAGAGTCGAACGGAAAGCGACCCCCGTAGACGGCCGGGGTGCCGTCAGTCCACGTGCACCCCCCTTCCGGGGCCCTCTGATAGAGCCACCAGGGCACCTGCTGGTTGTGGGGGTTGGACGCCATTCCTGCAACGCCCCTGTCGTCCACACTCTGGTGATTCGGCATCCCCGAAGACGCAAAGGGGGGGTACGGAACGAAGAGGCCCCCAACAGTCTGCACACCTGTAGAGATTGTCAGGGGCGCAACGTCCCCCCCCCCTTCCTCTGAGACGCGGTCGCTCACTGGGTTCAGAGGTCCCGGTTGCCTCAGATGGCTGTGCGGCAACTGTGTATCCCCGCCATGATGGAAGTGGGGTCTGGGTTGGAGACCGGTGTCAACAGGCTGAGGGGAGTAGGGAGACGAGTGAGAACCCAGAGGACTGGGAGTGACGTCCCCCTCCCAGGGCCCCCCATAGGACCCTATCCCCCTGACCGCCTCTCTGCCTCTCCCATGGAGACGGCTCATTGACATGCCGCCGTGCCTTTGTGACTGTTGCTGCTGGGTTTGTTGAGGACGTTGCAGGAGGGAGAGGGAGGATGAGGAGACAGAGTGAGGAAGCGACCCGGTGGCGTCTCCTCTCACTGAGGAGGACAGACCCCTGCCTCGACCTCTATGATTCCCCCCCCCACGACCACGGGAGGCTCTCCGATTCCCCCCCAGTCCACCAGGATTCTGATTCTGCGCAGAGGACGACACGCCCCCCGCCCCCCTAACGCCCCCCCTGGAGCCTGAGGCAGAAGTCGAGGGGGAGACCCCTGAGGCCGCTGCCGGGAGTGCTGAGTGGGGTCGCATCAGGTGGGGGGGGAAGAATTCCGACCTGTCCGAGTCAGACAGCGCTTCCCATTCCTCCTCCAGACGCTGCAAGAAGAACCAGACAGAAGAGAGTGGAAAAGGAGAAGAGAAGGATTGAAGAGGACGAAGGGGCAAACATACACGACACACACAGACAGAGAAACAGAGAGAGCGGGGGGGCGGGAACCCGCAGACAATCCAAGGGAAAAGACTGCGGAGTGCGGTCTTGGATGGACTCACCAATTCAAGAATTAAAGGAGCGAGCCACACGGGCGCACTTTCAGACAGAAAAACAGGCAAGCCAGCACGCATGCAGACTGAGAGAGAGATCAGGGAGCCTCCCTCTAACAAAAGGGCCCTCCCTCTGCAGGGCGATTAGCCTGCCTCACTCACACAGACGATGGATGGATGGATGCATACCTGCTTTGAGAAGCGAACGTCAAGAGAGACAGAGCCACGACCAACACAAAACAAAAAACTCACTCGTCTCGCGAGGCCCCCCTACCCACCCACCCCTGACTCCTCCCTCCCTCACTTACCCTCTTGGCACCATCCAGATTTTGCCTTCTCCTTCCACTGCTCCTGCTGCTGCCACCCTCTGCCCTACGGCCATCTGTCCCCCCTCCGCCGGTAAAATTTCCCCTCAGTCCCCCAGTCCCCCCCC
>JAHBMJ010000635.1:13242-23845 GCA_018398765.1 Chromera velia | reverse complement strand
CCCCCCCCCCCCCCCCGTTCCCCCCCCCCCAAATCATTCAATCCTGCTGCCGAAGTACCGCCCCCCTCTCCTTCCCTCTCCCTCTCGCTCTCCTCTTCCAGTGCTCCCAGCTCGTCTCGTAGACACGACAGACGCAGACGGGCAAAGGCCTGAAACCCCGCGAACTCGAGAGCCACGGGCCTCCCGTACAGCTGTCTGTGTGTGGAGGGAGCTTGGCGCCATTCGTCCACGAAGCGCTCGAGGGAGAGTGCATTGCCGTCTCCTCGCCCTCCAGAGGAAGGGGGGTCGCTGGGATGACGTGACACTGTCATCCTCTCGTCTGCACTCCCTCACTCACGAACGAACGAACGAACGAAAGGCAGTGCACCCATCTATCCCATCTGACTTCTATCGACGGTATGCCGCACGCAGGAACGGACGACTTTTGCTTGTGTGAAGAATGCACGCAGTGACTTTACCTTGCACACAAGAAGTAAATGAAGGAAAACGAAAAATGGCTCTTTCGATTCCTCATGTCAGTCGCTTCTGTTAACAAATCACCCCTTTCATTCACAACCACAGAAAACAGACGCACCTGCGTAGTACTCCAGAGCAGAGCGAACGCACGCAGGTGGTCTCTGCCACCCGGCGGCGATCTCCCTCATGACCAGATTGTACTGCCCTCTCCAGTGGGAGGCGTCTCCTGCATTGCATGGGATCATTGATGGCAGTTTGCATGCATGGGAAGAACAAGCAACAACAAAACGCAAACACTGCTCCACTCGCTGCAAGAAGTCTTTTTTCGCATGCGGGCAAAGATGAAGGTGGAGCAAGAGCTAATAAAAGACCTCTCCATTCACACAGGCAGGAAGGATCGAATCGATGAACTCTGCGGAAAGTTCGAGAAGCATGACTAGTGCGAGTCGGTGGAAGAAACGAGGGCATACACGTTGGCGAAGGCGCACAATGGAGAAGATATGCACACAAACTTAAAAATTGGCTCCCACATTCCTTTTCCCTTCTTGAGCGGCTGAGCCAGGCAGGCAGGCTACTGACCGGCAAGGAAGACAGAGACCCTATTGACGAGTTCCACAGGGAGACCCCACCGGTTGAGAACGAGCCGATGGAAATATTTGGGCTTTTGTGTTTTCGGCTTCAATGGGTAAAGGGAAGGTGGGTGGGGGGGAGAAGGCCGTCTCTTTTGGTCTCGAAGCTGCCCCCTGTCCCTTCCCCGTTCCCTCTGACGGTGCTTCCCCCCCCTCTCCATATCTCTCCCCCTTTCCTCCCTCTCTCTAACCCTATCCCGTTCTCTCTCTCTGCTCGACACCTGCCTCTCGGGCATCCCGCCTGAGAAGGAGACTTCTGCAGATTGACAGAGAAGAGACTCCGACTGCTCCTGAGCTCCTCCTTTCTGCTCCTCATCATACTGAGAAAGAGGGTGAAGCTCCAGCCTTCTACCGATGTCTGCAGCGATTTCTTCAAGCAGAAAGACCGCCAGAAGGAGCCCGCAGCTCACCAAGCAGCATACCAAGTCAGATATTGAGAAGGAGAAGAAAGAAGTTGGTGGTGTTTCTATTTCTCGTAAGGGAGCTGTCTTCCTCCACGACACCAGGGAAACGGGACAGCAAAGTCCCGCTATCCGGCTAAGGACATAGAAGGCCAGCTGGAGCATTGTGTTTCTCTAGTACTCTTCAGACAACTTTTTCACTTCAACCTGCCTCCCAAAAGACTGACCGATAAAAGATGACAGAATGAAGCTAAGCAAAGACAGTTTCACCCAACTCAACGCTGTGCCTCAGAAGTTAGGAAGTTCTCCTTCCACACAGGACATCCTACACACCTCCTCAAACTGACCGAGGACTCAAGAACAGTTCAGCAATGGACTCACCATATGTACCAATAATTGCCACGATTTGCCTCGAATTAAAGCCATGCATGGGGGGGAAGAATCGACCAATGCATGCCACGTCACTCAATTCCGGACCGCGCCGCGGGCCGGACGCGGACCCGCGTGCCGGAGAATCCGGGCCGGTTGCATGCATGCATGCAGAGGTTACGTGTCACTGCAGGCTTGCAGTCTGCTGAAGGAGCACTGCGTTCTGCTTCTATGTAGACAACTACAAAATTGAATTCTGTCAAGCAATACCACACTGTTTCGTGCACCGTCGCAAGCCTCGGCTGAAAAGAGTTGGTACCCGTACAGCCCGTAAGCTGAAAGCACACAGAGTTGGTGCAAGTCAAAAGAAAAGCGATCTGCCCTATAGACGCAGTCCCCCGTTTACAGACGTCTTTGTCAACATGAGCAATCGAAGGACAGCCATGCACGAGGAAACGTTTTCAGAGTTCCGCACCAATCATCTATCCATGCAGGTTCGGTGAGAACAGGCTGCATATAGACATATATGTATTATTTACATGCAAACCTGTTGTATACTTCCGAGTGTAATCTTTAGTCACGTAGACCTGGTGTGCGCCGGTCCGTCAATTCGCTCGCCTTTTCACTCATGTATACACATTCTCGCCTACCTTCCCGCAAAACTTAAGCTGTTCCTCCGGCCTGTCAGGGCCTTTTTACATTCACGCATCGCCAGACTGACTGACCTTTATATATATGTGCCGTTGTTTGCATTGCTGCTGTTCGTACATGTCCTGCAGTGCCATTATCTTTCGGTGAACACACAAAAATGGTTCTACAGCTTTCAGCTCTTCAACTTTTGCCTCTTCGTCGGGGGGGTCATCGCCTTCAGGGGCTTTCTCATCCGCACATCCTACGTCGCCCTTCTTTACTTGGCTTTTTGCCCTGTGGCCATTGCCAGGAAGAGAATGGGCGACAAGCAGATTGAAACAAGAAGCGTGGTGACCATGCTCATGACCATGCTCTGTGGGGGCGTGATGATGTACACCACACGGGACGCTCCAGAGGGACTGCTTCTTTTTCGGCACGGAATTTTCTGTAAGCAATGGTTGCCTGTTTTTTTTTTTTTTTTCCTCAGTTTGGCATCACTTTTTTAGTTTTCATGCCTCTTTGCCCACCTACTCGGCTGCGTGCCAGTGCCCACATGGACCGAACTTGCTGGACCTGGTTTCCTGCCCCTCCCTTGCTAGCGTTCAAATTTGCTTCTGAAGTCGTACAAAAACTAAATCTTTCCCCCCCCCGGGGTTCCCTGGATTTTCTTGCATTGCCTCATACGTTCTTCCCGTCACATTCACTTCCTTGTCTTGACTTCGCTTCGCTTCTCGTGCTCAAATCCTTCTGCGTGCCCATACCTCATGCATGTTTCCCTTCCTGCATGAGTGCGTGTCTACTTCTTTGACGACGAATCTGCATGCCGTCTCCCAACCGGACTGTCGTCTTGTCTCTCCCTGCCTGCGCGTGCATCTTTTGAACTGCCGAGTTTATAAAATCCCTCCCGCTTGATTCAGTCTTTTTGCCCGTTCTCTTTCTCCGATTGCTCCTCAATGACATGCAGCTCTCTGGAATAAGCTGCTGCTCATCCCGATGCACTACTCGCCCTTTCATTTTTGGGTCCTCAACGTCATAGACGGGTTGCAGTTCATCGCCTGTAGCCCCTCCGGCCTCCCTCTTTCCCTCAAGTTGATCTTCCCCATCGTTGCGGCCACCCTGGCGGGGGCACAGCGACACTTGGTGGAAAGGACCCTGACTGCAGTTTTCACGGAAGTGCAGAGGAGACAGAAGGCAGAAATGCAGAAGACGAGGTTCCTCTCCTACGTGATGCACGAACTTCGGAATCCGCTTTCCGGGGCCGCGTTGCTGTTGGTCGAATTCCGAGGCATCCTCTCTGACCTGGCAGCAGCAGCTCTGGGTAATGCGGGGTCTCTGCACGTGTGTGTGCAGAAGGAGACCGCCAGACTGCTCATTCTGACGGGGGTCCTCCGAGGGCAGTTCGACAAGATGAGAGGGGTCTGCGACGATGTTCTGCAGGTTGGTGTGGTGTCCTCTCTCCTTGCTTTCTACATGTGTTTCTCTCCTGTTCTCTTGTTTCTCCCTTTGCTCTTTTTTGGGGTTGAAGCTTGTGTCTTTTCACTTCTATTTCGGTTTCGCTTTCCTGGAAAATGAAAACATTCAGATCGTTCTTGTTCTTTGTGAGAAATTTGCCCGAGTTGTTTTCAACTCATCATCCTGCTTTATCATCCTGCTTTGCTTTGCAGATCGATCGATGCATGGAGACATCAGGCAGAAGAGACCTTGTCTCGCCATCTTTAACGTGGCAAAACTTGAGTTTCTTTCCTGTCTTCTTCCCTTAATTCTCCTCTGAATTTGCTGTACTGCATCATTCACGTGCAGTTGGAGAAGCTTGACAAGGGGGGTTTCTCTTTCGCATTCGCTTCTCAGGACGTGCAGCTGTGGGCGGAGGACGTCGTTGAGAAGCAACGGGTCCTCGTGCACGGGCAGGGACACACCACTGGAAGAGGGGTTGAGATGAAGTCGAGGTGGGAAGTGGCAGACCCAGAGGTGGAGGCGCTCCTTCGCGCACGTCCCTTTGGCGTGGCTGACTTCTCAAGGCTCGAACAGGTGCGTGCGTGTGTGCGTGCATGGACTGCTGGCGTTTTGAAACGAACACGGTTGGTTGTTCTCCTTTAGACTGAAGCAACAGAAGCTCGTGTTCTACAATTCTTCTGCATTGCTGATTTGATGAAAAAAAGGACTTTGCACTGAAGTCTCTGTGGCAGACTTATCATGTGTTGGAGAGTTTTTGCTTTTTTATGCGCGTGCCTTCACCTGCTCTACCTGTTTGAGACTTCCAGCCCTGTGTGTGCGCGCACGCGTGTGTGTGTGTGTGTGTCTCCTCCCCACAAGTTTGTTAGTAGCCATTCCGACCTCTCACTCACCCAACGTCCGTTCCTCTCCTTCCACTGCACTCCTCTCTGTTTCATTCCTTCAGGTGATAGACAACTTCGTGGGAAACGCCCGGAAGTTCACCAAGGAGGGCGAGATCTCGGTGGAGACGCAGATACGCGCACCCACGCCCCTAGAGCATCAGCAGCTGGACCACATTCTAAGTGCTACCCTGCAGGCCGACAAGGAGGAAGTCGATTTTACAGAGACCAGAGAGAGGGGGGAGCGTGTGGAGAGCAGCCCCGGTATGGGCACAAAAGAGACGGAGGACATGATGGCAACCCAAAGACAGTGGAGAGTGGCAATGAGGGAGCTCAGCGAAATGGAGGCAGAAGCAGAGGGGATGGAGGGAGGCCAGACGACAAATGAGGCCTCCTCTGAGCAGAAGGAGCAGTCCCTGACTGTGCGTTCGAAGGGACTCAGATGGGTCGTTCTGCGAGTCACAGTCAAAGACACAGGCCCCGGTCTGAGTGCAGAAGACAAAAGCAAGTTGTTTCTTCCGTACTCACAGATCAGAGCAGGAGAGCTGCAGAATGGGGGGGGCACAGGCTTAGGTCTCTGTATTTGCAGCTCTTTCGTGAAGGCTCATGGGGGTGGGCAGATAGGAGCAGAGAGCGAGGGCAGGGGCTTGGGGAGTGAGTTTTACTTTCAGATTTTACTGCCCCTCGTCCGATCGGAATCACAGCCTTTAGAATGCCCCAAGGTTCCCCCCCGAACACCCTCAGTCACTTCCCGCCTCTTGAGAACAGACACAACACCAGCGAGACGTATAAGAGCCATGGATTATGAGCCCCTACATGAGGAGTGGGAATCAGGGAAGGGGCAAGACCAGACAGCCGAGGAGAAGGAAGGGGGGCCTGGTCCGTCTGTCCCAAAATCCAGTGCACGTCCTTCATTCAAGTGCGGGAACCAGAAGGATGGGCAGAGGGAAATCCAGCCAGCGTTTGCTTGTTCTGGGTCTCCGTCCAGTTCTCCCAGTGCGTACACGTACACTGCAGACGTGTTGGTTGTTGATGACGACCACTTTTGTCTGATGGCTTCAGAAGCTGCAGTGAGGAGAATGGGATACTCAGTCGAGACGGCGCCTGATGGCAAGGACGCTGTCGAGATGATCGTCAAACACGAAAAAAGGTACAATTAAGCGAGTGTGCTTGGGGATTCGCTGAATTATTCAAATGGCTTCATTCTCACTGAATTGCATCTGTCTGCTCTTTCCATTGCGGTGATTGAGGCGTTGGTGTCAAACAGAGAAGAGCGAGGTGCTCTGGACCTATTCCGATGACATGCATGGATAAAGACAGCAGCATTTCTCGTGGGCAGGCCAGCAAGATTCTGTGGTTCCGGTCTATGTCGCCTCTCTCCTCGATTGCATTTGCAATGGTCTGAATGCAGCTTTGCTGTGCAGTCTTCAGTCGACCAGTGCACGGAAGATCAGAATCGGAATTAAGCGGAGGAATAGAATCGCCAGTCATTCACGCATTCGTACATTCCTACATGTGGGAATGTTTGTCGCTTGCTTGCTTGCCTGAGTTTGCTGCCGCACTTGAATGAAACATGTGACATTCAATACTTGTTGCCTGCCTGCCTGCACGCGATTAATTCTGCTTGCTTCCAGGTACCGATTGATTTTGATGGACAACAACATGGGGGACATGGACGGTCCCTCCGCCACGAAGGCGATTGTCGCCCACTTTCGACAGACAGAGACGGAGAAGCCGAAAACACCTGCTGCAACGAAAAATTCGTCTGGAACACCAGGGCAAGAGGGGCAGTCAGACCTTGTAGGGAATTTGAGAGGGGAGGGGAAAGAGGCGGTCAGTTGGGCAAGCACCAAGACGAGCAGACGGACTTTACCGTCGATTGAGGGCCCGGGAGCCTCACGAAAGTCGCATCCCGGTACTGAAGGGCAAGAAGAAGCCTCCAAAGAAAAGCAAAAGGAAAAGGAAGAGCCGTCAGGTGGAGACGGCAACTCCGTCCTGAAGATCCAGCAACCTCCCCTCATTCTCGGTTGCACTGCAGACACAAGCGACGAAGTTGAGAGGCGCTTTGTGGAGGCAGGGGCAGCCGGTATGATGCACAAGCCTGTGCGGATACAGAGGATGTCCAATTGGCTGGCTCGAGTGCGAAATTGATTGAGGACTTTGTTTAGGACTTTATTTTAGTGAGAGAATCAATTGAAGAAAAGGGAATGACGCACGCGCCTGCGCAGAGAGAATAAATGCCTGGCAGGCGCTGGCTCGACGTGCCGCTGCTGTCGTGTAGCTGTTGATTCTGTCCATGGAAGGGGGGCTCCAATCATGCATCGATTGATGTATGCATGAATCAGCGAACAAACAAACAGAGAAGCGAATGGAGAGAGGGACCACGTGACAGTGGCAGATGCACGGAAGGAAGGGAGGGGGGCAGCAAGGAAGGAAAAAAAAAACACATAGAAAAGAAGTACAGTGACAGAATGGATGATGATGAATGCATGGATGAATGAATGAACGAGTGAATGTGTGAGTGAGTGGTGACTTTGATTCATTCATCTTCTTTCTTCTTTTCTTTTCTTCTTCTTCTTGCTTGGAGTTCCTGAAGCTTCCTCACTTTCCTTCCTTTTCGTCCTCCCGCTTGCAAGCTTCTTTCTGCATTGCACGATCGGCCCACAGAGCCCCAACCCCGAGAGGCACTCACCACATCAATGCGTACACAATCAATAAATCAATCAATCAATCAATCAATCGTCTGCTTGAAGCCGCACTTACTTGCTCGGATGGATCTTCCAGATCTACCGATAGACAACGGAAGGGGGCGGGAGAGCAGCCAGCAATCAGTCAATCAAGGGGAATGCATGGATGCATGTATGAACGAATCACTGGGCGAACGAATTAAAGGCGAAAGGGGACTTTCTGCCTCAAGTACGGTAGAGCAAAACAGAAGAGAAAGGGACGAAAATAGAACATAAAGATCAAAGAAACAAACAAACAAACAAACAAACAAAGAACGAAAGAAAGAAAGAAAGAAAGAAAGAAAGAAACAAAGAAAGCAAGAAAGCAACGAAGGAAGGAAGGAAGGAAGGAAGGAAGGGGAGAAGCAAGCAAACAAAGAACCAGAGAAAGGAAATCAAATTTCACTCCTTCGCATTCTGTCTTGTGCAAATATTCACTATCTAAACCTCACCACTTTTTTTTTTCTCAATGATTGATTGATTGGTTGGTTGGTTGGCTCTTGTGCACGATCGCAGTATTTTGTGTTCCCAACGCGAATCCCCGTTAGTTGATGCATGGGCATGGAGGGGGGGAGTGAAAAGAACGTCACATTGGTCCTCGCGAATTTCCTCGCAGCTTTGAATGCATCCATACAGCTTTCCTAGAGAAACAACAAAAGCACGCAGCACAAAACTCTGTTTAATTGCTTGAAACTGGCAGAAGGTCACGCAGTGCCAACGCGGCGTACGCAGACGGGAGCTTCTTTGAAAACAGCCAGTCGAAGTCTGTAACACAGTCTGACTCTGCACGCTGTTCTAATTTGAATTAATGTCCTTGGAGGCATGTGGCGCCTGGGGAGGGAACAAGTAAAAAAGGGCCCCCGGGGCATCAACTTGAAGTTGCCAGTGGTTGAATGAGAGATCAATTCTTGCTTCTGCGTCTTGATGTCGAGTGGAGATCGATCTAGGTGGAGATCAATGAGAACGATGAGATAGATTGGAAACATATTCTGTTTGCGCTCTGCTTGCGCTCCTCTGCTTCATTCCGTCTCGTTCTTCGCCTTCCCGTTCTTCATAGTTCTTCAATAAATCTCGTCGCTTTCCTCTGCTTCATTCTGTTTCTTCGCGTTTTTTTTTTCTTCAATTTTTTCTCCTTTTATGTATTAGTACTCCTTTTGTTCCAGCCTAGGTTCCAGCTCTCTACCTTGCAGTGTTACAGTATTTTGTTCTAGGCGACGCACAGTGATAAAAAAAAAGAAAAAAAAATCTCGAGAAGCGGCTCAAAAGCCGAATCTTTTTTTTTTTTTATTATTATTTTATTGGAAGTGCCAAACATATAACAAAAAACTAGACAAAAACACATCTAACTAGAAAACCTACCTTTGCTAAGTTTGCTTGGAATTTGACTACCAGACAAAAAAAAAAAAAGAAAAACAAATTCGACATGTCTATTCTTTTTTTTTTGCTACTGTATGTACATAGCCTAGATTTTATTCTGTCTCGTTACATTCAGTTATTTTGCTATGTCTAGTGTCCTGTCTTTGCGGCGTGCTTAGTTTTATTCTGATTCTAGTCGAATCTGTTCACTTTCTTGGCTTTATTCCATCTTTTCGCCCTCTTGGGTCTCCTTTACTCCGTTTCATCTTTTTTTCTTTGATCCTCTCTTTTCTTCTTTCTTTTCCCCTTCCTTTAGTTTGAATATAAATTATGTAATGCTTTCTATCCTCTCTTTGTCTAGTTCTTCGTCTTGCTCCACTTTCTTGTATTTTTTCATATATTTTTGCATTTCTGTACTTTATTTTTTCTTTTTGTCTCCGCCTCATATAACAGAATATGCTTTTCAACTGCGTTTATAAATAAACTATGAGACGCTATATATACGGGAAACTTTTATGTGCAGATGTTTATCTGTATATATAGATGATATATATATTTGCGGTTTTGTAGTGCATGTCAAACCATAATCACTCAAAATATGAACCACGTTTTGCCTCCGAGTCTATATTACAATTATTGATTTCTCATTTTTAATTATATAAATATGTTTTTGATTGAGCTCAGCTCTCTCTTCTCTCCGAGCGCAAAGAGTGTTCTGTACGTTGCGCCATATGCCGCTTGTCAGTTTGTGTCCATCTTCACCTGCGGCAGCAGTTGGAATTTTTTACCTCGACTGATGAATGACGTCTTTGCGGGTGTGCCCCCCAATTCAGAGAGATCTCTTGATACTTGAGTCTTCAAAACCTTGCCGAGAGTGTCCTGAACGGGTTTGCCGACTCCAGGCTGCTGAGGTTCGTCTCCCTTTGGGGCCTTGCGCAGGCCTTCGTTCCAGGGAAGAAAGGTGGCCCCGTCCCGAGGTGCTGTGGACAGCGCCCCTGCGTTCTTCTCGATGTTCTCCACCACGGCGTGGGCAACAACGTCGTTCTGGTCCAGAGTGCTGTGCGCCCATACGACGCTCTGCAAGCGAACGGACAGGTGACAAACCGAAAGGCAAAGTTTCAGGAGTTGGAGAGAGACAATTAAACGCCATGCTGGTCTTGAGCACGACGACGATAGCACACACAACGTCATACACACATGCACAAACATGCGAAAAAGAAAGCGTCGGATCGCAAGACCAGCTCACAGGTTGGGACAGCAAGACACAGGGTCCAAGCATCGCAAGCAGGCCGACAGACACACAGACAGACACACAGACAGACACACAGACAGACAGACAGACAGACACACAGACAGACAGACAGACAGACAGACAGACAGACACACAGACAGACAGACAGACAGACAGACAGACAGACACACAGACAGACAGACACACAGACAGACAGACAGACACACAGACAGACAGACAGACAGACAGACACACACACACACAGACAGACACACAGACAGACACACAGACAGACAGACAGACAGACAGACACACAGACAGACAGACACACAGACAGACAGACAGACAGACAGACAGACACACAGACAGACAGAAAGAGAGACAGACAGACAGACAGACAGACAGACAGACAGACAGACAGACAGACAGACAGACAGACACACAGACAGACAGACAGACAGACAGACAGACA
>JAHBMJ010000635.1:0-10000 GCA_018398765.1 Chromera velia | reverse complement strand
TCCCTTGCAACCCGTGAACAAACTATGCTTCTTCTTGGCAGCGATGGTGCTTTGTAGGACAGCTGCTTCAATTTCAAGTCCGGTGTCGGCCAGAGGAAGTCAGTTGACGAGAGACGCAGGCACTGACAGAAAAAGACGATCCTCGTTCCCTGACTGCTTCCAGAAACCTTTTCCTTAATAATCATTTTTCTTTCGAGAGACTGCTTACCTCCTACAACTGTGAAGTCGTTGGTCTTTGACAAGAGCATATTGCACGCGTGGATATCAGTGCCGTACTGCAATTAATTCAACACAATTAAAGCGGCAGGTCAGACTGTGCCCAGGGGATGATCAGAGATGGTCAACGCTCTCCCTCACGTACTTGTCCAGTGCCTGGGTGAAAGAAATAGAGGCCCAGAAACATAAATTGCGATCGTTCCAGACTTGACCTGTCAGATGTAAGAAGAAACTAGAGGCAGGCTTTGAGACGCTTAAGAGACAAGAAGCAGAGAAGGGGACACAGCGAGTCCGAGATGCGCGATAGATATGCACGGGAGAACCCCCTTGCCTTGCCTTTCCCCCCTTACATGCATGCATGCAGAGCTCAGACCTGACCTCTGCATCGTCGCCCAAGTAAATGATGTCGACCCGATTCATAACCAGCTTTGGCAGAGTGGCTGCGAGCTCGGGCCTGAGGGAAACTAGGAGGGGTCTGAGGAGATCCCG
The DNA here is from genome assembly GCA_018398765.1 of Chromera velia. Lineage (NCBI taxonomy): Eukaryota > Chromeraceae > Chromera > Chromera velia. Next base: position 9,295 of record JAHBMJ010000635.1, on the reverse strand, counting down.
GATTAGTCGGGGACCCCAGCTCATTGCTTCCCTCCCTACTTGGTTCTGCACATGCATTGAATGGCAGAATGAAAAAAAAAAAGAGAGAGAGAGAGAGAGAGAGAGAGAGAGGCAAGAAGGGATCGCCGCATTAATATGTATATGCAGAAACCAAGACATGAGGATGCTACTGCACACAGAGAGTAACACTTGCTTGAAGGATGTGAACATTCTACCTGCCTGTCTGAGTGTGTGCCAGTCTGCTTCGGGGAAATCGATGCATTTTTCTGGAAAACATGGAAGGACGCTTTGAAAACACGACACGGCTCTCCGACCGACCACAAAAGGCCAGACTTAAAGTTTGTCTCTTCTGGCCGTCCCTCTGTTTTCAGTGACAACCACGCACACACTGACTGCATGAGCAGCTGACCAGATCATCCCGAGGATTCACCCACAGTTTCCCTGGGCCCATCGTTCTGCCCTCGTTGTGGACGAACGTCGCGATCTGCTTACCCAGATTCCGCCCATCCTCAACGATTTTGGACATCACCGTGTCTTTGACTGCCCCGGCTGCGCCTTCGACTGCCCTCCCTATGCGCTTTACACCACGCTTGATCTGTGCATGTACAGAAGAAAAGTGCAGCGCACCAGTCCAACATGGAGGTTGTGGAGATAGGAAGGATTACGTCAAAAATGCCTGTGAGTCAGCCCGACGCATTCGTTCACTTCCCTCGCCTGGCAGCTAGGTGCGAAGCCGAGTGCGAAACGAGAATTGATCAGGAGTGACCAGCTGGTGGATGCCTTCCTCGACAGAAAGAGATACACACAGCTAGACGCAGAGAGACGAGGTGGACACGAATACGGATAGATAAACGGGAAGACAAACAGACAGACTTTGCAGTCTTTCTTCTCCTCTCTTTCCTGTTAGTGAGCTTCACCCACAGACAGACAGATAGATAGACACGGACAGACAGGAAAACCGACAAAGAAACCAACAATGAGGCAAACCGACATAGAAATGATCACATGCACAAAAGTGATAACAGACCGAGGAAAGAAATCCCTTGCTGTCTTGCTGCACTTCTGGCTTGGCTTTTTGTTGTTCCTTTGCGGTGTCGAGGCGCTCTTCTTGGTCCCTCTTTATATCGTCGTCGTCGTAGTCACCTGCGGAGGCAATCCGCAGAAAGCATGCAGGCGAATACATGGTGTCGCTGTGTGTCCTCATTTCGCGATACCCAAAAACGTCTTTCTCCTGTCTCAAAGGCACTTTGACTTTGCCCTGTCATTCACATCAATAAAATCTGTGAGTGGTGTCTCTTTTTGTTCCGTCTGTAAAGCATTCATACTAGCAGCTGATTGAGTGCATACATGGGGTGTTGGACGAAGGGTGGAGAGACTGAATAACGATGGATTAGAGGGGGATTGGGGCCTCGCTGCCGTCCTCCTGGATTCATGCCTGCCTGCCTGCCTGCCTGCCTGCCTGTCTGCCTGCCTGAGTGCCTGCTTGCCTGTCTGCCTGCCGGGCTGGCTGGCTGGCTGGCTGGCTGGCTGTGAGTGTAGAGAGTTAAGCTCTTGCTGAAGTCAGCAAAGGGATATACTTTGTTCTCTTTCGAAAAATGAAAAGCCGCCTGATTGTTTGTGTCCAACGGGGGCGACTCACCAAAGAAAGTGGGAGGTTTGCTCCCGAGCACTACAAATCGGGGTGACTCGATCCAGGTCTCTTCGATTCCTTCCAGGTTCGTGACTGCACTTATACGCAAGCAAGAAAACCAGAAAGAAATCAAATGAAAGTAATGCTGAAAGAAGTGGAGACCACCACGAGAGGAGACTTCTCAAATAGTATGATACAATAGAGAGGAAACTAGCTGTCCATGCAGGAATGAAGGATCTTCTCTCTCTCTCTCTCTCTCTCCCCCCCTCTCTCCCTCTCTCTCTCTCTCTCTCTCTCTCTCTCTCGAGTATGAGATCAGATGATGAGCAAAGACCAGAAGACTCTAGCTAGCTTCAATGAAGGGACCTGGCAAAAGGAGCTGGTCATTGACAAGAACCTCAGTGCGTGTCTTCTGAAGAGTGCTCAGGTGCTCGATCGTCGGCCTGGCTGTGCGAACTTACAAGGATCATACATATGCATAGGACTGACTGACTTTTTGTGTCAGCGTAAAATTTGTTGAAGGAGTCTTCTGGATCGTGTCTGTTGAGGGGTGTCACGAGCCCTGTGCCCAAGGGAGTGCAGTAAAAATTGTTGTACGCGTTGTTCTTTCCCCTCGCAAGTTCATACTCAAATTGTTTCTCCGAAGGGTGAAAGATGTGACGATCCGAAATCACTTGCACACCTGCACACAGAGGCCTCCATCTTGGTCAGAAACGCACACTACGGGGCTGAATGGAAGACAACACGAATCTCAATTGAGTCATTCATCAAATACGCTCTGTTGCAGCTCTTGCAAGTAATCTTCGCACTCTCTTCCTGTCACAGCCCAAGATACGATCTCATTCTCTACTTTTCCTGCTACAAGGAGCCACTCCTCTGAATGACAAAAGACTGATAGAAACAACTCGCTGGTCCATATCTAAGGAGATTTCTGTTACTCGTTTTATCAACGTGTCCCCAAACGGATCGATAAAAAATGAATCATGCATGTGCTGCACGGTCTTGTCTTGTTGGGATCTTCTTTTGACTTGTTTTTGCCATCAACTCGAAGACAGGAAACAACGCTGAATGAACATCTGGTGGGCTGTACAATTCAAAATGCCGAGCTGGTTGATGCATACCTCTGACTGACTGACTGACTGACCACAGCCGATGACACCTCTTTTCCGTCGCTGCAAAAGTTCGCATCCGCTGATGAACTTGTCAGCAGCCTCTTTCTCTTCTTCAGGCGACGCAGACTTCTGCATGCAAGCATAAACGTACCCAGCCACGGCTCTGTAGCAAAGCCCTGGTGAGACCGACCTTTTCAGGACAACATTCTCTCTGGGTCCAAGGTCAACAAACAAACATCCCCCCACAATTGAAACACTCTAGCGTTCCTTTTGTACCAGCACGGAATAATTAAGCATTGATCCTCGAGCGTCTCCTCGCATGTACGTAGAGGGGCTCCTTGGGTCCTTCCTTCTGGGGGTCTGTCTGTTTGTTTGTCTTTCTCTGTTTCTGTCTCGTTGCATGGCTCTCTGTCACTGCCTTGACCTCGTCCGTATGAATCCAGACGTTTTGACCCATCCAGATGAAAACACTCACCGGTGCCATGTCATCATCAGCTCCAGCTTCAAGCATGTCCATCGAAACTGGGAACCCACACATTTGAAGAGAGAGGGAAGAGAATTCAGTCAGCCGGGTGTAGAGCAAAAGACTCTCAGGAAGAAATCGATTCACTAAAGATGAAAACCCATCAGATGGAACCGGCACGAGCGAGGCTCTCTTGGGACTCTGAATGGACTTGCCAGCGGGGGTTGCTCGTCACTGCTTACATTTTCCTTTGAACGCTAATCGTTATGCAGCTTTCAAGGTATGGGAGGCATTCCCAAAAAGTTGGGTGGAAGGATGCAGAAGAAAACCGCAGCATGATCGAGAGCCACTAAGGAGAAAGCCCGAAAAAAACCAAAAGAAGCAGAAGCAGGAAAGAATTAACGATCGAGCTGAAAATGACGGGAGAGAGCAAAAAAATGCAAATGAGATGCTTAGCACCCTCCTCGCCTTGCTGGTCTTTCCACACATCTGCATTGATCTGCATCTCCCAGTCTGACTGACTGACCTGGTTCGACAACATCTTCCGTTGTTGCTTCCAGGATTTCCTCCACCACGTTCACTTTGTCCTCCTCATCCAGAGGCTCGCCTGCCTTCACCTTCTCCTCACTCTCTGCCTCCAGTCGTTTCTGCTCGTTGAGAGTGAAGTAGAACTGCAAACAGACCCACAAGCAGATGCAGCAAAGAAGATATTCCTTTCTACATATCCAGAGTGAGGTGGAACGACACAAACAGAACGATCGACCCAGAACCTTACTAATCAACCGGTCGCCGGAAAGGGGGCAAACACGCGATACTCCTGAGGGGACCGACGGTGTCTGTGAAACATTTTGCCTGAAGGAATCAGATTCTGTGAGTGCGACTGGACCTCACGTATGCATTCAGCAAATTTTGAGCAAGAACGAAGCGGCCATTGAATTCTTTTCAACGTAGTGTTCCGGAAAAAGTTCAGGCATCTTAGTTGCACAAATACATGAGCCATACGCGGCCGACCTCAGCCGACCTTGCATGGATGGCTTTTCGAAGCCATGGACGGACCTCTTCCTGTGTCATGTCTCTATTTTCAAGGCAGATCTTCTGAATTTGTTTGACAGTCATCAGAGCTGCACTTCGAGCTCTGTATTTCGTGTTCCTGCATGCATCAAGCGTCAATGGACCACTAAATTCTTTTCTGCTCACTCCCTCTCGATCCTGGCTTTTCAACACCCATGGAATCCGACCCACTCAAATCCTGATCTATCTCTCAAGTATACCGGAGAGAGGGACAGTTTCCCCCTTTCCCTCTTGCCGTCCTTCGTCCAGCTGATGGATTGACAATTTCTGCGCTCCTCGCCCCTGAATCACGCTATCTCCACAGTGAACGTAGGCGCGCAAGAGCTTTCAAACGCAAAAGGCCGCATGCACATACCGGGAAAATCTTCGGAACACAATTGAGGAAGACTCCGTGAGAAGTTGCAATTAATTAAGTCAATTCACTGACCGACCTCACGGTCCTGTGAGCTGCCAGGGCTTGTCTGCACGCAATGCAATGGATCTTATGAGTGCGACGGAATCATAGCAAATGGTTCAGACCAAAATGTACATCGGTGTCGCTGCATTTACTTGTCAAGCCAGTTCACAATTTCCTGGACGAAGCCGACAGAATTGTCCGTCCCTCGTTTCTAACTTTCACAAAGTCATCCAGACACCAGATTTGGAATCGGAAAATCTCCTTTTTGTCCTTCCTTCTTCCTTTCTTCCCTCCTTCCTTCCTTCCTTTCACCCCCACTTTACTTTTCAGAAAGAGACAGAAATTAATTTTCCTTCAGCCTGAGGCCATCTGCGCCTCCTTTTTCCTGAGAATACATTCTCCACTGATATTATTCAACGCCTCAATTTTCAAAAAAAATCCGTCCTAGCTGCAACATCTCCACCACCGACTCGATGTTGCAAGAAAGGACCCCAACGATGCCAGAAGCAGCAGCTGATGCCATTGCAACACCACCTGCGGCCTTCACTGTTCCCGTCACGACTTTTCCCACCGCCGTGGCTGCACGCATACAGAATTCATAAATAAAAAAGAGGGATGCATCGAGGTGGACAACCTACAAGGAGAAGACACCACTCCCCCCACATTAGCTCAAGGTCCGTTCGGTGGCATGAGGCGGGAGGTCGCTTCCTTGCAAATCTTTACTACAAGTCGATTTCCCTTCAGCCAAAACGCTAGCCGATCACTTCACTGAATCAGCAGCAAGTGCAGACGGTGGGGCAAAACACAAACACTTGAAAATCCCTTTATACGCCTCTTTGCATCTAGAGAGGCTGCCAGAAAATAATAATTTAAGGCGGTTGAACAACCAGAGCAGTTTGCGTGTCTTTTTTGTTGCTATTTCCAACCAACTCATTCAGTAGATTGATTGGAGAGGAAAGCACCAACCAAGGTCGGGGTTGAAGTTGTTTTAATACGTTGAATTGATTGCAGCGATCAATCGACAACCTTGACTGACCGGCACCTGAGCGTGCAAGATTTTGCGTCGCGTCGATTTCAATCAGATTCGCGATCTGGGCCTTCGCCTCAGTCTCCTCCCGTCTCCGCCTGCCTTCCTCTGCGCGGTCTGCAAAGTCTTGGTGGTCGCTCACCGTCTTCCCCGTATCTCCTGCGGTGCCAAACACGCTATTGACCACAACGTTGGTCAGCTGTTTGGTCACAGCGGCCCCTGCTGAAATCGCCAGAAGCGCCACGGGAGCCGAAACGCTCAAAGCCTGCGGAGGGGCAGAGGTCCGCAAGAGTTGGATGGAATGGTGAAGCGGAATGGTGGAAACATCTGGACATCATGCACAGCAAGCTATCCGATCGCACCTTTTGGCCTGTACGAAACTTCGCTATCGAGACCTGAAGGAAAACCGGGCTGAGGGAATTAACTGACAGGAGGGAAGATAGCAGACGCCGCAATGATGCCTCCAATCACGAGGACCTTTAGTGTCACTCCTGCAACACAATTAATGCATGAAAACACACACACATGCAACAATGTACGTATCATGCCATGAAGGGGAGCATGGAATCGGACGGCAAAAATAATGGCAAGTAGGAGTTGAATCAAAGTCGCTTTACAAAGAAATGAAACACTGAAACCACAATTTCTGAAAGGAAATGTCGCTGGAGTCAGGCAGCAAAAGAAGAACGGATTTGGAAACGATCACACCTCAAAGCTGGTGCATGCCGCAGTGTCCAACAATCCCTCAAGCATCAAATCCCACGGTATAGAAGACAACAAACGCAAGAGGGGAGCAAATTACTCATTTTCTGTGCATTCATTTCCTGCATAGATCGTGAATATACAGATCGAATGAATTCGGACAATTCTCTACTCCGGCATGCAACGTATGAAACGGTGTGATTGCAACAACAACACGCGACCCACTCGATCTGTCTCGTTGTGACTTACCGATGAGTTTTTTCTTCTTCTCCCTCGCGATCTTCTCCATCTGTTGCCGCGCTGGCTCGTACACGTTGGTGATCAGTTCGAGTTCGCACATCTGCCGACAAAAGAAACAAAGGAAGACAGACTCTCATTCGTATACTACTTGTTACATGCCCTTGAGGAACACCCACGTAAGAAGAAATCGAGCATGCCCGCCAATCTATGAATTGCTTCGCGCAAAAAAGAAACGCACAATCTGGAAGGCATGGGGGCAGAGAATCATGTTGCACATGGAGGCATCGGGGGGCTGACATACTACAGACTGCGAGAAGAAATTCAAAATCCCTTGCGGAAGTCACAACTGTCTCTCAATTCCTTTCTTCGTCTCTCTCTCTCTCTCTCTCTCTCTCTCTCTCTCTCTCTTCTTGTCTCTGTATTTGGTCTGATCCCACTTTTCTTTCTTCTTCATGTCCCTCCCATTGCTTCCCATGCAATCATCCACTTCCCACGCCCCTTTCACTGACATCGACTTCGGCTCCATAGGCACTCGACTCTCCGTATTCCCTGCATGCATGCAGGTGGGGTGCAGGGTGGAGAGCTTGCTTACGTGGAAGCCTGCCAGAATTTATTTCATTTTCATTTAATTCTCCAGGGTGCCTCCTTGAGCAGCAACACCAATTTTGAAAGAAAGCAATACCCATTTATGAAACGAGACAGCGCCACTGCGAGCAAAGAATCGTGAGTCACTAGAGCTTATTTATCCCAGAGACGTTTGGTTGGTGTGGATAATTTTTTCTTCGCATTTCAGGTCCTTCCTGTTCATGATGTCTGTCTTTTCTTTGCCCCCCAAAGTGAGTGAGTGAGGAGGATAGAACCTCCACTGACCACTCCAGAGCCGCCTCCACGTCTCCTCTGAAGTCTGGAGGGGACTCACGGTCGCCAGCAGTCTCTTTACGGTCCTTGTCTGCACTCACATTTGTTGAACAGCATCCAAAGTGAATTAACCTAACCCTCCACACATGAACAGCGAAACATCTTCCGAGAAAAGAGACAACAAATGAAGTAATGACGCACACAATCGATCTTCCTTCCTGTCCCCTAAGACCCGAAGATTCTTCTGTCTGTTCACATGCATGAATGACATCATCTCATCACACACAGACAGCACCGAGTGATCGATTGCACACATTCCTCACAGACCCACACAGGCATCAATCCAATAAATCATGTCATTCCCGCAGGGAGATAGATTCTTTCACAGTCACAGCCTGCACAAGGGTAGCCTGAGAGAAGTGCATAGAGGAGCACAACCTTCCTACAAGCAACCAAAAAAGATCAGCGTCATGAAGTTTCTCTTCCGTACACGGATGGCTGCCTTAACTGCAGTGGACCAAGTTAACTGATTGGCTGCAGGAATACAACAACTATCTGGTTCGCCACCTGTCTGCCTCCCCCCTCCTGTCCGACTGACTGACTGCACATGTCGTCCAAAGCGTTCCCAGAAGATAAATGCATTCTGTATGAAAATAAATGCATGACCCGACTGACTGCACATGTCGTCCACAGCGTGGTTGCAGAACTCTATGAGGTTAAGTTTTGAGTTCTCCCTGATGTTTGGGTACATGTGGAAGGCCCTGAAGCAGCCTGCGACGGCGTCTCCTGCCTCCTGGAGAGGCTTCAGTCTCTCAGCCAGTTTGTCTCTGTACCTGTTGGTCTCCCACAAGTGGTACTTCCGCATCAACTTTGTCCGCAGGGCCTACACGCACATGCATGTGTGGCGGGATGAAGAGAGGTACAGACGGCTAGGACAAAGCAGAATGAAGAAGCGAAATTCAGGGACATTCGAACGCTCTTCGCAAACAACATATTAAAGAGAGCGTGGGGAAACAAGCAGAGCGCAAACAACATATTAAAGAGAGCGTGGGGAAACAAGCAGAGAGCACGAAGCTGAGGCGATCCGTCTGCTTGACATAATGTCTGCCCGTCTTCTCTCTTTCTTGTCTGTGGAGCCATCAGAGCACATCAACAACCGCCAAATTGTCCAACCCTGTGGTTTGGTCTGACTCTCTGACTGAGTAGCTATCTGACCGGCAGGAAAAAGTATTCTCTGGGTGATTGAATGACTGAGTGACTGAGTGACTGAGTGACTGAGTGACTGAGTGACTGAGTGACTGAGTGACTGACTGACTGACGGACGGACGGACGGACGGACGGACGGACGGACGGACGGGCGGACGGACTGACTGACTGACTGACTGACTGAAAAATAAGCATTTTCCCCGATCCACCTCTTCACAGCGCTGAATTTGTCCTTCAGTCTCTCCACGCGGCTCCTGTGGGGCTCGGGGGGCTTTGTGGGCTCTGCGCATGTGACTGCCTCGTTGCCCTCCTCTTCGACGCCTGCAGCCTCCATCAGCAGTTCGTCCACCTCCTCTGCTGTCATGTCCTGCAACATGGGCGCTCCGTTCTGGGACACGCATCTCCTCACCTGCAGGGGACACATGCAAAATTGGAGGTCACCAGACAGACAGACAGACAGCCAGACAGCCAGACAGCCAGACACCCAGCCAGACAGACAGAGACAGACAGGAAGACAGACAGACAGACAGACAGACGGACAGACGGACAGACGGACAGACGGACAGACGGACAGACGGACAGACGGACA
>JAHBMJ010000634.1:0-44628 GCA_018398765.1 Chromera velia | reverse complement strand
CTCTCTACCCTCTGTCTGGCCAAACTGCGACCCAGCTCCAATCTCGTCGGGGAATAGCCTCCGCTCGATTAAGCCGAGCCTCATCGGCACCACTTCTTCTGATGGAGACGGACCGGAAAATCAAATGTCGTGTGGGGCGTCTCCTTCCACGTGCCTCCCTCTTCTATCACATCAACACTGCCCTCTTTCATCAACTCATCTCCATCCATCCCGCCAAAATCGAATTCTCCATCAACTGCCTGTTCAGACACAACACCTGCCTCCGTCTCAAAGCCAGGGGACACACTCCCCCATCTGGCTCTCACAGTGTTCTCACCCGCCAGGCCATCGTGCGGTGAGCCACGCAACCGTATACTGTCACCTCGGCCGTTCAAAATATCATGCGGCTCAAATCCTGCCTGTCTCGTGGCGACAGCGCTCGGAACATTCATACGAGAGCCTTAGATGCTGTTCCCAAACCCCCGCCCTTCTGACTGCAGTCGCTTTCCTCCTTCTCCCAATCGCGCGACCGCACTGCGACTCTTACCCTCTGACTTTACTGGTAAACGGCGCCATGAAATGCGCCCTTCCTGCTTTCTCCTCCCTCTCCCTTTCTCTTTCCCCACAGAAGCGGCTTTTTGATCTCCAGGTGACTGCTGTGATGGCTGCTGTGATGCCATTGGCTTCTCTGCCGCTTGCTTGTTGGCTTAAGCTGCTGCCATCAATCTTCGACTCCTGCGTGCTTTCGGCTTCTTTCCGGTCAGACGTTGTTTTACTTCATCACCCTTCCCTTCCTCTTCAAGGGTGGGCACGGCCGGTTGGCAGCCCCCTACCACCTCTGAAAGCTTCTCCACCAGTTGTTGACTCTCGTGCAAGAAGGCCTCACCGTTTTTCCGCACCTCCTTGAGGGACACGTTCGTATACTTCTCCGAAAAGTCTTCAACAAGCGAAACAAAATGACTGAAACGATCCGTCACAGACATCACGACCATCCGACTGGACATTCTTCAAAGAAAAGGAAACTGCAAGGAGCCTGTCACGGGGAAATAAGTCCCTGTGAATGTTTTTGGGTCGCTGTGTGCGTCGCTCTTCAGGGAATCGCCAACTGAGAACAATGCGACAACACCTTCATTCGACCAGTCAAAGACGGTCAACGAATCTACCTTATCTGAGCGGGTCGACCGCTCTGCTACCACGTTGGAGAGTGGCAGTTAGTTGGCTAGCATAACGGAGCTCATAGGTTGTAAGTTCAAGTTCTGTCATGTAAGGTTCGTACTTCTCTCTAAAGCAATGCTCTATTGCTTTCAGACTGACTGACCTGCATAGACTTGCATTGCATGTGTATTAACTCATAGACGGCGCGACGCCATGCATGCGGCTAGGCTAGGCATGCGCGCGGCTCATTCCATTCTGACACATGGAACCACTTATTGTCACTCAGACTCTCACATCGTTACGGAACTCAGTCTGATTCAATCTGGGAGGCATGTCGTTCTCATTAAGGTGATCTAGCTTGTTTTTAGCTCACCTCGGTTAGAAAAGGGTTGATGGCTCGTTTTTTGAGTTCCCAATGAAACAAATGAGAGTAAGGACAGAAAACGCAAGAGGGGGGGGAAATCTTCGAAAGTCGTTTCTACGGGCATCTGATCATCAGCAAATTTCATAACTGAGGGGAAGGGGAGGAGACGGATCGCCTCCAGTGTGCTCGAGACTAGAGAGAGCAAGAACATAAACAGAAAAAAAACGGCGAAAAGTAGCCCCCCGGCTACTGACAAGCTGCAGCAATGGCCATTTTCTGGTGCTGGTAAGACATTTGATCCCTCATCTCTTTGAAATTTCTTTTTGTCGCTGACTCTCGCTCTTTCGAGCACTCCGCTCATTTTACTCGCAGCCGTGTGCAAGAAGTTCAGGTCGAACCTTTCTACATCTGGAACCGGCCCATGCTCCAACACCCCCTTTGCCCTGATGCAAAAACACCATTTCTTTTTGGAGGCGACAATCGCCCTCTGGTGCGGTTCCAACGCTGTTGCAGCCATGAGACTATAGTCGAGTCCGCTCTTGCAAGAAGGCATGGCAAGTAAAATTTCTGCAAAGAGGTCAGTAGAGTGTATGAAGGTTTCTTCCAAAGGCCTCTGATCTTAAGCGAGCTCCAGACCTGAAGACAGAGAGAAAAAGGAAACAGGATAAATTTGCGAGAAGAGCTTTGACACACAAAAAAAACTTCCAACATCACATACAGTGCTTGTGAAGCAAAACCCTGTCATCTGGCATCGAGAAAGCGCTGAAACGACGAAGCTTGGCACACCCATTTTCTTGAGTGTGGACAGAGATCGATTCAGGCACCCACAAAGTCTTGTCCACTCATATCATGCCTGCACGCAGTTCCGATTGGCACGCACGCAGTTCACCGTCCATCAAGCAGGATATATAGCGATGTATACAACTATACCAGGATTGAAAAGCGCACTGGTGCAATTGAAGGGCGTATATAAATATAAGCACAAGACAAATTTGAAACTACAACGGGATCGATCGGCATGATCGTGACGTGATATGACGATATATATATATATATCATTATATATAGTCATATATTATTATCACAGACAATGAGGATGAGATATATAATTCCGTCTACAAAAGTCTGCGTGCAAAAGCCGTGTACAAAAGTTTTTTGCTATTCCGCGACGCATCTCGACTTTTGCATGCGGAATCGCACAACATTTATGCGCAGAATCTCACATTCGTGCAGACGGATTTTTGGCCAAAACTTTTGCATACGGCTTTTGCGCACGGACTTTTGCAGACGGAATTATTTTATCCTCATTGTCAGAGATCAACACAGCAACAAAACTTCGTGCGGCGGCGTGCAGCGGGTCCTAATGATTTGTATGGCAACATTTTTCGTTTACGCAGTGTTGTTTATGTCACAGAAAGCTGTCTGCCAGTTCGATTCGATCAGATGTTCCCAAATCAAACAGCCATATATGATTTTACATGATTTCACTCAATCACCATGTCGAACCTGAGACGGAAGACGCAGGTTCGGAATGCAGAACGAGCGGCCAAAGCCACGGCTATGCCTGCCATATGCCTGTCTTTACAACGTTCCGACCGACAGAGTCGTCTCCGCTTTAGTTGGAGAACATAGTTGAAGCGACCCAGTAACTTAAGATTTTTTCAAGCCGATCTTGCTCTTCGAGTAAAATATGCACAGCTGACTGAGACGAATATGAGAACGAATGTCTCACTTGCGGCAATGCGTAAAGAAAGAGAAAGTCAGTCCAGCTACCGCACTGCCTCAGGCCTGGCCTGTATAACGGAAAGCTGTTTCAACTTATATTTATTCACTGGTACATATACTAGTTAACTTCAAGTTATCAAGTTTCATACATGGACTGCCAGGAGCTAGGCTCCGACGGCTTTAGTCATTCATTCATTCATAGACCAATTAAGTTATTCAGTTTTTTGTTGAGTTTTCATTTAATAACATCTACGTTGACTTGTCGTTGAGATGGGTACATATTTTTTATAAGATATGCTAAGGCAATTCAACTTTGAAATGCTTAAAAAATCGACTACAACTAATTATTCTGTCTCTAAAAAGTTTAATAACGATAAATTAAATATGCTAGAAAATATGCTAAATGATACATACAGTAAATTTGTTTATCTAGTTTTTTATATATATAAAATAAAGTAAAATAACGTTTCTTTGATACGAATCCGCCTTAATTTTGAGACTCACAGTTTGAGAAAAACTCAAGTCTATACATAAAATCTGAATAGGGGCTAGAATAAGGGTTGTACTGCCACTCCACTGCCACGCTGTAGTCCGCTTTCACGGAACATCTATACAATCTTTCCTTCCACGACGTTTGCCTTTGCTCCCTCCCCCGACGTTTCCTTCCGCATTTCCATCAGACGCAGCCTTGCGGGGATGTCGAGAGGCGGTGAGGGGCGCCCCGCAGCTTCGAAGGGGTCCGGCTCTTGGAATGTGTATTCACGGAAAACGTCCGAAAACATGCGGCTGGACGCAAAACGGGCCCTCAGTGTGATGCACAGAAGGTAGCATCCCGCCAGCTTTCTATGCAGGGAGTAGATCTCGGGGGGAGGCGGTCTCTTCCTGTATTTGACCATCACGGGGCCGAGCTCGACCATTCTCTCTTTCACTCCACTTCTTCCAAAGTCGAAAATGCCCCCCTCTGAATCTGTCCGGAAGGGCTCCCCTACAGCCATCACGGATTCGCAGTGAGCAGCTAGCATGTCGGGGTGCTCTGTGCCGTCAATGAACCCCAAGCGGGTCGAGTAGAAGTACACGCGGTCCCAGTCTCTCAGAGAGGCCGCGTGAACGACACGGAGATAATCGTCGACGAAGGTGTCCTTGTAGGACCTCCCTGCATTTTATTTATTTTCATTTGATCATACCGGAGACATGCGGTAATGATCTACGGGAACAGAAGAACCCAAAGTTCTGAAGAAGGTCTCGTGTGGCGTTTTGTCTAAAGCACCTCCCTCTACGGCGATGAATCGCATTCGTCGACGATTAAGTGGAAAAAGAAGAAAGGAGAAGAGAAGAGGGGTGGAGAAGAGGCGAGCGGAGAGGACAGACGAGAAAATGGATGACATGATGCAGGAAACCAAAAGGGGGCAGAGACAACAGGAAAAGAGGAGGATGCGGTTGAGATCCAGGGGCAAGGTAGGGGAGGGAGCCCTGAAAGAAGGGTGAAGGAAAGCTGAAGAGAGACCGAAAAGAGGCTGACGGAAGCATGAAAGAAGGCCCCAGAGAGGCACTGGCGCGCGAGAAGCTTAGAGACGAGGAAAAAAAAGTCCGTCCCTCCCACTTACCTGCGCCGAAGTCGATCAAGTAGAGCGTGTCTCCTTTCGGTTGGTAGAAGAAATTTCCCGGGTTCGGGTCTGTTTGCATTTGTTTGAATACGAAAAGTTCTTTTAGACACAGACGGAGTAGCCGAATGCCAATAGAGTCACGAATGCTTTGCGAGAGAGCAGCTGCTTCTCTCAACGTGATGGCATCTACATACTCCGTCACCAGCACACGGCGAGTGGACAATTCAGAGACGACATCAGGGACATGAATACCCTTCTCGTCTTTGAACAGGTGTTTGAACAGTTTGTAGAACCTCGCCTCGTTCTCGTAGTCGCACTCGGCAACCAACTCGCTCCGAATCTCCCGAGCGAGAACGTCAAGAAATAAATTCTTTGGTAACAAATTTGTGTATCTGCACGTACCAAGGAAGAAAACAAAAAAAGAAGGAGATCGACAAATTGACGTATCCAAAGTTTCCTACATGGGAGCGCAGTCGCATGCATGCATTCATTCTGTCTCCTTACACTTCTCGATGGGGCCTTTTCTCTCAAGTCGCGTACAGATCTGATCAGCAACACAGGTTCTCAGCCCAGAACACATCCGCAATACACACCTAAAAAGTTTCTCTTCTCAATCCTCCTGCAGGCTTTCCGACTGACTCCACAAGACCAGATCATTCACCAGATAGAGAAGGGAGAAACAGGACAAACACAGAGAAGGGAAGAAGAGCCCTGGTCCATTCGACACATTACACTCCATTTGTCACTCCCCAAGACATCCGCAGGCAGGCAGGCTGACTTGACAAGCGTCATCAGATTGTTCAAATCCGAGTCGATGCTCTTATCCACCCCCGGATACTGAACCTTCACTGCCACCCTCCTTCCATCAAACAACGAGGCCCTGTGAACCTGTCCTATCGAGGCCGCTGCAAACGGCTGCTCCTCAAATTCCGCAAAACGCCCCCCCCAGTCCTCCCCCAGCTCCGTCTTCAGGACCTTCTCCAATTGATACCGAGGCATCACGTCGGCTGACGCACGCGCTCTCTCCAAAGCCGATCGCAGTGCTGGAGGAAGCATTTCGTCCTGCATACTCAAAAACTGACCGAGCTTCAGGGCTGCCCCCCGCAGCTTGCATAGGGCCTGCCCGATACGTTCTGAATTTGCGTCTGAAAGGACTGCTGACTGAAGACTGAACTGCCCCCCCCCCGAATCAGACCTCCCTGACAACTGCCTCCACGACTCTGCGACTGTTCCCCCCATCAAACCAACAAATAACCCCCCAAAATTTGCCATACGAGACAGGGGCGAGGCAGGCACTGCCACCTCCCTCCGTTGCCGTTGTGGTAGCCCCCCCTCTTCCCATCTTACCGATCCCGTCTCCTTCAACGAGACTGCCGTCTCCCCCGTCTCCTCCCTCTGTCGCTTGGACTCCGAAAGACGCATCTCTCCCGATGGCACACCTGAAACAGTCTCATCTACGACCGACATCCCGAGACCTGCAGACACAGGCTCAAAGCTTCCAGGAAGCTCGGCTTCTTCACCACTCCTTGCAGACAGTTCTCCGACCCTCGTCTCGGGGGCGGCACTCGAGCTTGTCGGGCCAGGGGCTTCCAAGGTGTCCTTCTCAGTCAATGGAGAACGGCCACTTCTGTAAGCTGTTTGCATCGCATCAGAGTGCGGCAACTCATTGACGTCAGGTACGAATGAGGGTGCTTTGAAGGCGGAAAGGTCAGACGTGTACTTCCTCTCCAACTCATCTGTCGACAGATCTTCTGGTGAAAATTCTCGGCGGCGCTCGGGGTCAAAATCCTGCCATTCCACATGCGCAAGGGCCTGTCGTAGACAGGCGACAGAGCCTTCGTATAAGTATTTGTCTGTTCGGGTCTCTTGAGAAGCTTTTTCCAGGATGCGCTGGCCCACTTTGGCACACCCCGCGTAGACACGGGCCCAGTCTGATGCCATGGAACCTCAGCGTGAGTTCAGAGGAACGCTCTGATTTCTCTGTCTGTGCCCTCCTTGCAAATTGGACGGGTGGCACTGCTTGCTGTCAAAATCTTGTGACTATACATATCAGAGTGTCTGTCTGGCACGGCCTCTCCGGCTCAATAACTGACGGCCGGAGTCGACCTGACAGGGGTCCGATTATATAATCGAACGTTGAAAAGGTCAGGCACCAGTCTGAGTCGTCGCGGAAGAGACGCGCGTACGCATGCAGTCCGGCCGTCTATATACGTGCATGGGTTCGCGCGAATTGCGCGCGCGACACCACGTATACTATCGTACCGATCACGCGGAGTTATATTATCGCGCGCATGCAGTTTGTCCAATTCGAGTTTGAGTGCTATTTCCCTAAGTCGCGCGTTTGGTGTGATGGTTCCAAACTGAAGGTGAAATAGTGTATTTTGAAACGCGAAATTTACTATTTCACCAAAAAAATTGAAAAACTCGAGTTTGTTAAAAAATTATGGGTCCCCGAATTTTGGGGTTTTTCGGGTTGTGCAAAGGAGACGGCCCGGACCCAGAACAACATTTTCACTCAGAGGTCGAATTTCGCGAAACCATTATTGAAATTCAATTAAGAAACATACACACATTTTCTTAATTAAATTTCAACGGTTTCGCGAAATTCGACCTCTGAGTGAAAATGTTGTTCTGGGTCCGGGCCGTCTCCTTTGCACAACCCGAAAAACCCCAAAATTCGCGGACCCATAATTTTTTAACAAACTCGAGTTTTTCAATTTTTTTGGTGAAATAGTAAATTTCGCGTTTCAAAATACACTATTTCACCTTCAGTTTGGAACCATCACACCAAACGCGCGACTTAGGGAAATAGCACTCAAACTCGACGTGGACAAACTGCGCCCGCGCGACAATATAACTGTTCTTAATTTGTGACAACCTGCATGCACTCTTTGCCGTAAGGAGGTCTCACTGTCTCAGAGGTCGATCTGCATGCATGTCAGAGAAAAATCGCTGAATAGCAAACCTTTCACTTGGTGACTCCGACAGAAGGACTCCTGTCTGTGAGAGAGAAGGACTACTGTACAGTCTTGAAAGATCCCCGGTCGTGAGTCGAGACTTTCTGTTTGTACTCCAGCTTTCGCGTTCTTCCTGAGTTTGAATCCTCCGCCAGACTTGCACTAACTTCACAAAGCACGATGGCCCAGCCCAACGAAGAGCCCCCTCCCACGTACGACGGAGCGTACCCCGCCAAGCAGGAACCTCCGATGGCACACCAGCCGCCCCCTTCTCCCACTGGCGGCACAACGGTCGTCCATGTGCAACCCTCCTACGGACAGCAGCCTGGATACCAAGTGCAGCCCTCTTACGCCCAGGCCGGGCAGCCTCAACCCTACGGCAACTCCTACGGACAGCCGCCCCCCCCACAGCCTGTCGTGATCACCAACGGGATGCTCTCCCACGATCCTGTGACCTTGACATGCCCGCATTGCGGTCAGACAGTCTCTACGCGCACGTCCTATCAGGTTGGGACGGCCACTTGGGTGATCGCAGGGGGGCTGTGCTTCTTCGGCTGCTGCCTTGGTTGCTGCCTGATTCCCTTCTGCTTCAACCAGGCCAAGGACTGCAAGCACGAGTGCCCCAGCTGCAATCGCATCATCGGCACTCACAAGCTCTTCTGATTCTGCATGCATGCATGGATGCAAGGATTGACCGATACATGCACAAACCCAAAAGGTCACGCGTCGACCGAAAAGGAAAATTGTTGTGCAGTGTGCGTGTTGCACACTTCCCCGTCGACTTTTGGATGTCCAAGCTTTTGGCCTTCTCTTCCATGAATCCGTACAGCAGAGTACATTCATTCACTCATGTGCAGCACTGTGGAATTCACTTCAATACGTATTGCAAAAGGGGGGTCCCCGGAAAATCGAATCGAGTCGGTTCTTGCTCAGGCACAGGCATCGAAGTTGCAATAAACAGACGCCCGATCGAAATTGTTTCTTGTTGGTGGTCCCAGCGGATGCGGATGGATCGGCACGGGGGAGAGGCAGGAATGTCGTTCATGAACAGCCAGACAAACAGACAAATTGCCGGTCTAGCTGTCAGTCTGACACACATAGAGCAAATGGTGGTGTAGGGGAAGACATCGGTCGGTTCCTTCGGTTGGAGGGTCAATCCCGAACAGGAAAGCGGAGACTAACGGAGTCGTATGGAAACAATTGAAACCGAATGTATGCGGGTGTGCAATAAACAAACAACCTCAGGCGGTAGAAACAGTTGTCACTTCCCTGATCTTCAAGACGATTCTTCTTGGTATCTGTCTGTCTGTCTGTCTGTCTGTCTGTCTGTCTGTCTGTCTGTCTCTGTCTGTCTGTCTGTCTGTCTGTCTATCTGTCTGTCTGTCTGTCTCTGTCTGTCTGTCTGAAACATATAGTCTGTCTGTCTGTCTGTCTGAAGAAAAGGAGGGAAAAGAAGAAACATATAGTCTCTCTGATCACGTGAAAGCCTGTCGGGAGGTGGAGAGGCAAGGACCGCTTAACTCTCACTTTTTGGGTCCCCTGCCTCCTTTGTTTGATTGTTTGTTTTGTTTTGTTCTCTTGTCTTCTTTCTTTCTGTCTGTCTGTCTGTCTGTCTGTCTGTCTTTCTTCCTTCCTTCCTTCCTTCCTTTCTTTTTGTTTCGTTGTGTACATGAAGAAAAGAGGGGAGAAGAAACATACAGGCTGTGAAAACTCAACGGGGAAACAGGTACAAGGGGCGCCTCAGTCTGTCTCCTTCGGGCCACTTCCGCCTGTCTGTTTGTCGGTGCTTCCTTTCATTGTCCCAATGATTTTGTCTCGTCTTACTGTTGTTTTGAACAGAAACAGAAAATAGAAAAGAAAAAAAAGTCGCATTATTCGTCTGTCTGCCTGGTCTGTTCGTTTTGACATTGTTTGTCGAGAAATGCGAAGAAGGAAAAACATATAGGCTGTCTATCAGTCTGTCTGTTTGCCTGTCTGGGTCTCTCTCTCTCTCTCTCTCTCTCTCTCTCTCTCTCTCAGAGCAACCGGGGCTTATGGTGCAGTCCCTGGCCGGGCCTTATTTCCTTTCTATGACTTCATGCACCTTCCGTCTCCTCTCTCTCTCCATCGCTAGCCACTGCCTTGTCTCTCCCTCCATGTTCTGGCATTAGCCCTCCGTTGAGGAGCTGTCAGCATGGAGTGGAATACATCAGAGAGAGAGAGAGAGAGAGAGAGAGCGATTAAATTTTAAAAAATTATGTATAAAAATACATAGTGATACAATTTAATACAATAAACAATTATTGCGGTGACTTAGGACTCACCGCGGAAAAAACCTAGATCATTGCTGTTATATATCGTATGAAGTTGAAAATCAATACTAGACTCGATCCAGGGCTCCTCACTGTAAAAATTGATGGGATTTTCTTAATTTATATCATTATCATCATTCACCATCGCCGTTGGCGGCATGATCGGACCATAAATGAATGTCTGACGTTCGGTAGGTTCGATGCATAGCTGGACACACTGCTAAGGCAGTCCTCTTCCACAAACTTAATTTATATGTATTCAAATATGTGTAAACGTTTAATAAACTAGCTAACAAATGCTGACAAAAGATTTTACTAAAATTTAGGCTCAAATTTCTATGTTTTTAGGAGCTTTTAGAAAGTTGTTACTAGTTGTTACTCACTATATGTTAAGGCTGAGAAAAGGTGCATAAGGTGCTGGTGCTGGTGCAAAAACAGGTTTGCACCTTAAATCAGGTGCAAAACAGGTGCAAAATAAGGTGTACCGTTTACCCTATGAAAACTATGTTTCTAGGGTTGATTTCTAGTGTTTCTAACGGCCAAAAGGCGCCTCATTCAAAACCTAAAAGCTTTTTATGATATAGATTTGCTACACTAGTTTTTACAATGCAAAACAACTTTAAATGTCGCTAGAAATATCAGTGAAAAGGCGATAAAAAGCAAAAATAAAAAATATTACAATTAAAAACTCTATGTCTCTGACTGTTTCATGACTTCGGTCTCTTTCTAGGTCTCTTTTCTTAACTTAAGCAACGTTTTTCACCTCTCCAATGCTTTTTCTGTATGCTTATAGTGTTTGAATATGTTTGGCGCCGTTTGCGTGCTGCACTGTAGTCCAGTTCTGTCCCTACGGTCCATAAAACCTTCAAACTGCATGCATGCCCCTTTGGAGCAAACTCATGAAGAAAGCAACCACAAATGGTGCGTTTTCATGAAAAAGAAAAAAAGGAAAGAATGAAATAAAAGAAGACGTTTTTTTATTTGCATTTTTCCTCTGAGCAAGGGCAAGTGAGGATGAGTAAGGGCCTGATCTCAAGGCTCAGAGCCTAGCCCCGTCATATACCCTAGCTCTCTTCTTCACTCACTCCCTAGCTCACCCGCCCACACAAAATGATAACAGAGGATAAAAAAGAGGAAGAACAGAAAGAAGAAGAGGAGAAAGAAGAGGAGAGAGCAGACTCCTTGTAGACTTTGTCTCACTCGAAGTCCAACTTGAAAGTCGACCTCAGTATGTCGTCTTTCTTCCCTAGAAACTCCTCTGGTTTAATGCAGGCTGGTTGGGGTGGAGGGGAGGCTTTAGCTTTGGCTTTTGATTTGGGTTTGGCTTTGAAGAATGAGAGAAATACGAACAGAGTCGGACAGGTGCGATTCCTAACCTCAGACCTTGTTCTTTTGACCAACCCGGCTTGATTCATGATGTCCATCCAAACTAGCTTATCTTTCCATACCCTCCTGAGCCACCTGCAAGGATCTACGCGGCTAGTACAAATAGTTTCTCCGTCTTCAGATCCATACTCCTCTTTTATTTGCTGGTATTTGTTTGAAACCGTCTATCTAGACAGGGCTCCGGTTTGTGAAATTGAAAAATAATTCACTGCAGTGACCGGTATACAGAACCGGTATGACTGACGACTCGCGAACGAAGGGGTGAACGCCCCTAGGAAAGCTGCAATTCCCTCTACAGATGGACTTCAAACCCTCTGGAAGTACCAAACGCAACGAGAAGCCGTGGCATGACAGAAAGTCAAATACAGATCTGTATGTGAGCATGCAAACGTGACGAGCCATCAGCAGACGGAAGCGACGAATGGTTCCACTCTCTCAGGCAAAGCAACAAATCGAATGATCAAACCAATTGCATTCTTACTGACCAAGATAGATCGAGCCCGCCAATCGTAAAGAGCACCCAGCACCAGGTTTCAAAAGTCTTTACCTACAATCGAGAGGGAGAGCGTCAACGTACCTTCGCGTATGCGTGTTCCCATGTATGTGCCGTTTCTGCTTCTCTTCATCATATAAAAAAGAATCTGTGTACAGCACTGCATTGGCATTCATCCTCGGATTGCTAATAAATTAAGGTCGAGGAAGCTGTTTCCTCCCGGCAAACCGTTTGGCATTGTACTATTGCTATGCAAACGGACTCAGTCTGCTTACTCAGCTTCTTGACTTAAACCTATTGTTCTGGTCCTTTTACCCTTGTCCGCTCCGCGTTGCTGTGTGTGTACATGCAGTCGTTTCTGTTATATAAGGCAGCCCATAAAACAGTTCTCATGGTGCAAAGAGAAGAGATACTCATACTGCAATGGACTTAATTTCATGTAGCGCATGCGTTAATTGTTGAACGTGTGTTCAGTGACCTCTAGCTGTATGCATGTAGCCGATTTTAATTTTTTCTCAAAAATCGGCTGATTGGATTTGTTCCACGTACCGATGCGCACCGCGGCCTGGCAACACGTGCGTTTGGGGCCGCGGGGAGCCGCAGGGGCGGGGCCGCGGCGCGTTGCATGGCTATAACGCTGACACTTTTCACCCAATTCCATTCAATCAGGTGCAAAACAGGTGCATCAGGTGCATCTGGTACAAAACAGGTGCATCTGGTGCAACTTCTTGGTTTGCACCTTTTCTGAGGTGCACCTTTTCCAAGCCCTACTATATGTATACTGATCAGAAAATGAATTATTCAAATTAATATGTATATATTTATTATATAGACTCTAGTATAGAGTATAGTTGATATCTAGATTGATACATGACATAATTATGCTTTCGAGAGCTGATCGTGTCTGCTAGAAGAGTTACTCAGGGAAAGAGGGATAAACAGGGGTTGGAGTGCTACAATTTTCTACCTTGGAAGTACCATTTTTTAAGGTAAAAAAAATGTTTGTCAAACACGAATGCCTTGGGTAAAAAAGTGATACAAAATTGCGGATGCTCAGATCTAATGGGTTTCGTGTCTGGCTACCGTTGTCGTACCTCAACCACACTTGCATGACCGTCTCCAGACATAAATATAGTTTATAGTTTAGTTGGGGTGAGCCCATGCGCCGGGTACACCAAACATGGCCAGCCCCTGCACTACTATGCATAGTTAGTGTTGGTCTGTTTTGTGGCATTATCTAGTGAGGTCCTGGACAAAAAACCCGCACAAGCATGCAGACTTGCGTCAATGGGAAAAACAGGCCTAAACCTAAACGTGCCATCAAAACGCTCCAGCGGCATATTGATATGGCACAAAAACCTGACACGCGCGCGCAGAGCAGCCATGCACGCGCCAAACGCGCGAAGCCAGGAAATTAATTGCATGTATTTTTTGTTTTCGAAAAAAAAAAAAACACTATATATATATATATATATATATGAATGAATGCATGCATTTACATATATATGCAGGGGATCCCGCGTATATATATATATACGTATATACATTTTTCGGGTCGACCTGCCAGACTTGCCAGACAGTGGTGACTATGTGGAGACTGAATGTGACTGTCAGTGTGTTGTGCAGTGCCAAGAGCTGCACAGCTG
Organism: Chromera velia; assembly: GCA_018398765.1. Taxonomy (NCBI): domain Eukaryota; family Chromeraceae; genus Chromera; species Chromera velia. Next base: position 31,028 of record JAHBMJ010000634.1, on the reverse strand, counting down.
GGGTGACAGACACCACGGTCGCGCATCTAGCATCCATCTTTCATTTATCCAGCCCCTCTGTGTCTTCGATCAGAGCTCGAGAAGGCATCAATCATTAAATCTGTCGATCTTTCAGGGTGTTTCGTCTTGTGGGCGGAAGCAATTTTTCATCAAGTTTCTTCCTGTGTACTCGCAGGCACGTTCAATCCGCCTGCTTTCGTCTCCATCGCACTGGTCTCTGTGTTGTTGGCTGCCTGAGGACGTGTGACGGCGTGCTTTCGGTTTTAGCTTGTGCGATACATTTCGCTTGAAGATCTTTTGAGGGCTTCACCCCTCACTGTACCCGTTAACCTGCTCACAGAGCCAGTATGTCCTCTGCAAAAAAGACTTTCAATGTTGGTCAACGGGTTGCGTTGAGCAATGAAGAGGGGACTGAAACATCCCCAATGGGAACACCAGGTCACCTCATAACGTCTCCCCGGATGTTTCCCCCCCCTCCTCATATCTCCATCCCCCCCGTTCATCCACCCCCACCTCATGCCGGAGAACGACACACGCAATACTTGAGGGACGGGAGCTTTCTGGACTTCAGGTCAGACTTTGTGTCAGGCTGGGTGCACAGATTTGCGAAATGACTGACGGCTTTCATCTGTTGCTTTTAGAGGGTAACCAAACTATCCATTCAGCTCCGTCACTATCTCGTCGCGTTTCGTCTTTGGTACCTCGCATCGGATTTGTTGGTTTGCCAAAGTGGGGGTCTGGAAGCCTTCTGGTACAACCAGGGAGTTAGTAAGCCTTCATTGGGGTTCTCCAATGCTAGATCAAAGAAACTCTGCCGGTGTGTATTCACTGATCAGGGAGATTAGTCAAACACGGGACCAACCAGTGTTGGAATCCGAGGAAGCAGAAACCGGCAGTCAAGGCTAGATAGGAATAAGGGAGCAGGGGGGTCCGGAGGGTAGTGTACAGGCTAACAGATAGTGTGTGATAGATTAGTGTGCTGAAAGGAAGATAGTTGAGTCGACTTGAGTGAGGCTATGAGTGAGGACGCTGGGTAAGATAGGAGACAGACTGGAGGCTAAAGCTAAATCTAGGACTTTAGTGTAGAAGGAAGAAGCAAAGTGTTAGAAAGGGATACGTCAGAGAGACCAGGTAGAGAAGGGGGTAGAGAGGCTAGATACGCAGATTCTTTGCTCACTGCGCGTAACCCTTTATGTTGCGTGCAGCGATGAGCTACCACATGGGTCACCTTCCAGTGAGAGGAAGAAGAAGAAGAAAAAGGAGAAGGAGAAAGGCTATCCCGGGGATGTTTTCGGTTCCTCTGCCCAGGCAGCGCACCAGACAGCAATCTCCCCGTCTCCCCACTTGCCTCTTCCCTCTGTGGCCACACCAGCAGCAGGGTCTGACTCAGTGTGGTGGTCTGTCACTGGACTCCCAGAGACGGGTACGCATGGAAACGAGCACGCTTCTCCCACTCCCTGTGCTGCAGCGTGCAGTGCACAGGCAAGCCAGGCAAGCCATGTGCCTCCCCCTCCAGGGTTTTCATCGCATGATTCTCTTGCAGTCTGTCCTTTGAGCACGGGTGTGAATCCTCAGCACCAACAGCAGCAGCAGCAGGTTTTGTCTGTTGCCGAGTCGGTGAAGCAAAACAGGATCCCTCCCACCACCCACAGAGGACATGATGGGGGTCTCGGCATGCGGGGGCAGAAGAAGAAAATCAAATTCGGAGAAATTCACGAGCGCTGGTATGAGATAGGAAGTGGCACGGCAGACGTCCTTTTTTCCACGGTAACGTTCCCCGGGTTTCAGCCTGCCCCACTGCAGCCGATTCTGAAGGCCGCCTCCCTGAGTCGAATGCTTCCCACAGATATGAACAGGGAGATGACAGTGACGGAGCGACAAAACTTCAATACCGAAGAGGGTGTCAAAAGGAGGGAGGAACTGTACAGAAAACTCGGGCTGCGCGGAAACAAGGGCACAGGGGTTCTGAGACGTTCACTTCCTGCGCCCGAGTCGTACTTCCCTCCACCACCTGAGGCTCCCCCAAGCGGAGAGACAGAGGTTCCCCTGATGCTGTCCATTTCTTCTGACGAAGAAGAAGGAGAGAGTCTCAGAGAAAGACAACAAAGGAAGGTTTTCAACACCCGTCAACATATTGTCAAGTCAGACCCTCAACGCGTTCAAGCCCCCAATCGAGTCTCCCCTCGTGACACACAGAACATCAGCGGGGGGCGGAGGGGCAGGACTCTCACCGCCGCTGGGTTGCCGTCTCCTTCAAGGTCTCTCCATCACCCCCACCCATACGCGCACAGCTCTTCTATGTCCCTGCAGTCTCACAACCTCTGTCCCGCATGGGGCCCCTTGGGGTCCGAGTTGGCCGCCTCTTCTTCCTCCTCCACTGCGAACAGAGCTAGGAACAGAGTGGACAGACTCCTCGTTTTCGATCAGGCGTCTCCGCAGCTGTCCAAGTTGGTTGGTCTCGGGGGTAGCAAGCACGAGAAGGAAACGGAAAAAGAAAAGGACAGAGACGTGGTGATTCAGACGGAATTGGTAGCACAGAAAGTGAAGGAGGAAGAGGGGGAGGGGGCAGTGAAAGTGAAGGAGGAAGAAGGAGAGGGGATGACGTCAGAGGAGAGGGGAAAGCCATTTTCCTTTTCTGCCCTGGCCTAGGGCACTGTGGTCTGCGTACCTGCTGCTGAGAGAGGTGCGGCAAATCAAGGCAGCGGCATGATGCAGGCCCTGCGAGTGCGGAATCCGATCGATCCGGCTAAGTCTCGTCCCTAGCTCGAAACCGGTGGCAGAAGAAAAAGGAAAAGGTCAGAGAGGGGGAGACTAAGATAGAGTTCGTGACACAGAACCTGAAGGGGGTGGGGGGGAGAGGGGGAGGGGATGTGAGGGATGAAGTCAGAGGAGGAAGGAAAGCATTTTTCTTTTTCTGCCTTGGGAACTGTTGACAAAGATGATGCTGGTGTCTGTGCCTGCCTTCCTGGCTCTGCATGTGGGTGACGACACGACAGCGCAGAGCTTCGTGGCAGTTCTGGGCTAGGTTCTGGGCAAGTCAGCTTCGGATGAGTGTCAATGAGGACCCATAGGGAGGCAGGCTTCTAGCTGTCTCCCTGTAGTACAAGATGGGAAGGGGAGGGTGCATAGCTCTCTCAGACAATCTGTTCTGCTGTTTCCCTCCGACAGACAGCCATGCAGCCAACATGCACAGACGACTTCATTCAGACAGACACACAGACCTTTACTAGACACAATTCACTGATTCAATAGACGAGAGAGGAGTGCAGTGGAGAGGTTTGGGGATCAGAGGGATGCTGTAGACGAGCGCGAAACACGGGAGTCTTTTTCTCAAATAGGCCCCAATTCCTCCTCCCCCCTTCCCCGTGTTCTGTCTCTCCTTTTTCTTTACATCGCTTTCTATGCCGCTACAAATAAGCACGTAGAGCACATGTAAAGAAGTTGGAACACACCCCGCTCAAGTGAAAACCGGGGGCACACCTATATGTTTTTGTGGATCAGAGTGATCAATGCAGCAGTTTTTTTTCTCACACGCTCAGTCATTCCACAAGTTAGCGGGGGCCTTCGCTCACTCCACTTACGATCGATCGATTTGTTTGATCAATCGTTTTCTTTGAGATTTGTGTCACTGAAAATTCACACACTGGCATGCAGACTTTTCGATCTGAATTCAAAGTATTCAATGACCTCTCTCAGGCTTTCTGCGTCTGTCTGGAGGAGGCTAATCGAGGAGGACTTGATAGGCCTTGCTTGAACTGCATCCTGTTCGCTATATAACTTACACGTAATGCCCTGGGTAATGCCATGATAGAAGGCACCGAATTCGATCCACGAAAATTACCACCATCAAGGCGCTATACAGTGGTATACGTATGCACCATCCATAATAACTAGCATGTTAAACACTAGTCATAACAAGTTGTCTAGCAAGTTGTAAAACTGCTGTACGTCAGTGTTTGCTGAGATATGTTAGAGTATAGGCCAAAGCTTTATATAGCTAAAGCTTGTGTACGTTCCTCCAACATACATTCACTGGCATCCTAAATAAATTGATAATTAATTGAATTTGATTGATACAAAACAATAAAAAGTTGGTGTGACTCTCATTGATTTGTAGACTGATTTTAAATTGGGAAAGATTTTTGCACTATAGTTTTTGCAATATATTTTTTTAGATATTTTTTTATAATTAAAATCAATGATCATAATCGATGATATGCATAAGTATAAAGGTTAGATATATGATAGCTTATACTAGTTTGGGGCATTGACTTAAAGTTTGTTCCTAGCATCTGGCCTATGCGTCTTTCGTCTCTCCCTTCTGTCCTGCTTACTGCTCTCACTGGGAGTCACTGCTAGCTTTCTCTCTCATGTGACCTCATACTTGACGCTCCTCCATCCGAATGTCTTCTTCGGCATTTGCTAAGTAGTCAAATATCCCCTAGCGTGTCCCACTATATATATATGTTTGAAACTGTTCTCTAGAGTTTAGCTATAGGAGTTAGGCTTTGTGTTGCATGCCGCTGTGATCAATGTTGTGGGGCGCAGGAGGGTGCATCCCACATCGTCCCACACAGTGGTTCCGGCATACCCCAGCCAGACATCTCGGTCACACTGCGTTACGCATGTGCGGGCGCGGGGGCTACGGCTGGATCAACTCTGAATGACACTAGGAACGGCGGAATAAATGCGTTGGAGAGTGGCAGTTAGTTGGCTAGCATAACGGAGCTCATAGGTCGTAAGTTCAAGTTCTGTCATGCAAGGTTCGTACTTCTCTCTAAAGCAATGCTCTATTGCTTTCAGACTGACTGACCTGCATAGACTTGCATTGCATGTGTATTGACTCATAGACGGCGCGACGCCATGCATGCGGCTAGGCTTGGCATGCGCGCGGCTCATTCCATTCTGACACATGGAACCACTTCTTGTCACTCAGACGCTCACATCGTTACGTACCACCACTCCCTCCAGGCCACGTCTACGCTGGCCGAAGAAAAAGAACAACAAACAAGCTGAAAGCATCGATCTAGAAACGAATTTTTTCCATTTATTCATTTGTCCATTCAGACCGAGTCATACAGTGATGCCGTCTTAAATCTGATTCAATCACGTCGTCTCACTCTTCCCTACACCGTGCCACCTCCCCCTCCTAGACCGCATCCACACGCGGTCGGTGACACACTCCACGGTAGACCAAAGAAAAAAAAATCTGGCTCACATTTACGAACAAGCTTGCAACAAACAGACAAGCGAGGCAAAAGAACCAACCAAGAGCTAACAACAAATGAACAACTTCCAACGTCAATGCCGTCGGATGCTGTCAGAACAGGCACAGCCGCTCAGACAACCAAAGAATTCTAAAGCCAAACGAATTCACACACCGTTATACACAACGCAAACTCCGTAGTACCATGCTAATTCTTTCACACCCCGTGCCACACCTGAGGGACAAACGGCTCAACACCTTGGCGAGAACGTGCTAAGAAGGCATGCCAGTCAGCCGTGCCAACCCCTGTCATCTCTGGTACGAAATCCGCGCCCAACGTCCGCACCCGAAAGGAAAGATCTCGCCAGTACTCTCGCACGAGAGGGTCGTACTGAGGTGGTCTGCAAAGCCCACCAGACGTCTGCTGAACTGTTCGTTTCTTTTTTCTTTCCGTCTCCTTTGCCCTCTCCTTTTCACGTTCCTTCACCTCCTCCCTCTCCTGCTTTCGTCTCGCTTGCCTCGACACCGCAACTTCCACCGTCCCTTGCCTCTCTTCCCTCAATGAATTCAACTCCCTTTCATGTTTTTCTTGTCTCTGTCTCTCCTTCTTCTCCTGCCGCTTCTGTTTCTTTCTTTCTGCTCTGCCTGTCTTCACTAAATCACGCCCGTCTCCGTGTTTCCTGAAAGCAGTCTCGCGTGCTGTTTCCACGTCTGACCGCCCTGCACAGNCTGGCTCACATTTACGAACAAGCTTGCAACAAACAGACAAGCGAGGCAAAAGAACCAACCAAGAGCTAACAACAAATGAACAACTTCCAACGTCAATGCCGTCGGATGCTGTCAGAACAGGCACAGCCGCTCAGACAACCAAAGAATTCTAAAGCCAAACGAATTCACACACCGTTATACACAACGCAAACTCCGTAGTACCATGCTAATTCTTTCACACCCCGTGCCACACCTGAGGGACAAACGGCTCAACACCTTGGCGAGAACGTGCTAAGAAGGCATGCCAGTCAGCCGTGCCAACCCCTGTCATCTCTGGTACGAAATCCGCGCCCAACGTCCGCACCCGAAAGGAAAGATCTCGCCAGTACTCTCGCACGAGAGGGTCGTACTGAGGTGGTCTGCAAAGCCCACCAGACGTCTGCTGAACTGTTCGTTTCTTTTTTCTTTCCGTCTCCTTTGCCCTCTCCTTTTCACGTTCCTTCACCTCCTCCCTCTCCTGCTTTCGTCTCGCTTGCCTCGACACCGCAACTTCCACCGTCCCTTGCCTCTCTTCCCTCAATGAATTCAACTCCCTTTCATGTTTTTCTTGTCTCTGTCTCTCCTTCTTCTCCTGCCGCTTCTGTTTCTTTCTTTCTGCTCTGCCTGTCTTCACTAAATCACGCCCGTCTCCGTGTTTCCTGAAAGCAGTCTCGCGTGCTGTTTCCACGTCTGACCGCCCTGCACAGTCATCTCGTCTCTCTCCACCCTCTGTCTGGCCGAACTGCGACCCAGCTCCAATCTCGTCGGGGAATAGCCTCCGCTCGATTAAGCCGAGCCTCATCGGCACCACTTCTTCTGATGGAGACGGAACCGGAAAATCAAATGTCGTGTGGGGCGTCTCCTTCCACGTGCCTCCCTCTTCCATCACATCAACACCGCCCTCTTCCATCAACTCATCTCCATCCATCCCGCCAAAATCGAATTCTCCATCAACTGCCTGTCCAGACACAACGCCTGCCTCCGTCTCAAAGCCAGGGGACACACTCCCCCATCTGGCTCTCACAGTGTTCTCACCCGCCAGGCCATCGTGCGGTGAGCCACGCAACCGCATACTGTCACCTCGGCCGTTCAAAATATCATGCGGCTCAAATCCTGCCTGTCTCATGGCGACAGCGCTCGGAACATTCATACGAGAGCCTTGGATGCTGTTCCCAAACCCCCGCCCTTCTGACTGCAGTCGCCCTCCTCCTTCTCCCAATCGCGCGACCGCACTGCGACTCTTACCCTCTGACCTTACTGGTAAACGGCGCCATGAAATGCGCCCTTCCTGCTTTCTCCTCCCTCTCCCTTTCTCTTTCCCCACAGAAGCGGCTTTTTGATCTCCAGGTGACTGCTGTGATGGCTGCTGTGATGCCATTGGCTTCTCTGCCGCTTGCTTGTTGGCCCAAGCTGCTGCCGTCAATCTTCGACTCCTGCGTGCTTTCGGCTTCTTTCCGGTCAGACGTTGTTTTGCTTCATCGCCCTTCCCTTCCTCTTCAAGGGTGGGCGCGGCCGGTTGGCAGCCCCCTACCACCTCTGAAAGCTTCTCCACCAGTTGTTGACTCTCGTGCAAGAAGGCCTCACCGTTCTTCCGCACCTCCTTGAGGGACACGTTCGCATACTTCTCCGAAAAGTCTTCAACAAGCGAAACAAAATGACTGAAACGATCCGTCACAGACATCACGACCATCCGATTGGACATTCTTCAAAGAAAAGGAAACTGCAAGGAGCCTGTCACGGGGAAATAAGTCCCTGTGAATGTTTTCGGGTAGCTGTGTGCGTCGCTCTTCAGGGAATCGCCAACTGAGAACGATGCGACAACACCTTCATTCGACCAGTCAAAGACGGTCAACGAATCTACCTTATCTGAGCGGGTCGACCACTCTGCTACCACGTTGGAGAGTGGCAGTTAGTTGGCTAGCATAACGGAGCTCATAGGTCGTAAGTTCAAGTTCTGTCATGCAAGGTTCGTACTTCTCTCTAAAGCAATGCTCTATTGCTTTCAGACTGACTGACCTGCATAGACTTGCATTGCATGTGTATTGACTCATAGACGGCGCGACGCCATGCATGCGGCTAGGCTCGGCATGCGCGCGGCTCATTCCATTCTGACACATGGAACCACTTCTTGTCACTCAGACGCTCACATCGTTACGAAATGCTTCTGCTTGCTTTTCACTCAGATCGACCCACAATGGTTGAAACTTCACACTCTGCACTATATTCAGACCGCACTACATAAAAAGAATAAAAATAAAAGATCAGAATTTTTTTTTTTTAATGATTTTTTCTTTTATTTATTAATTATGGTCGGCATTCAATAGGTAAACAACTGTTGTTCAAGTGTTGCAAAAGTGTTGTACGGGGTATTACATTGAAAACTAATAATATATACTTTTCAGTTGATTAAAAAAAAAAAATTGGAAACTTTCTTTTTTTTTTTTAATTTATGGAATGGAGGGGCAACAGAGCCTAGCCTATAGGAGTCTAGATTGTTCTCAATCTATTTCATAAACGTTCTGTACGCCATATACATAGTTGTATTGCTTATTCCATTATTGAAAGGTTTCAAGTAAAATTAGTAAACTTATGATGTCATATATATAATACAGTGTATTGACCTCTACAGCTAGCTCTACAGTGAACTCTAGAGTGAACTGTTGAAGCAACTGTTTGCCAGTTCATACATCTGAACAACTTGAACAGAGGCAACAACTTCCGACACATGCAAGAAAAGGATTTTGATGACAATGATTAAGGACCTGAATACCGGCACACACCGGCCATATACACGAGAGACCAGCAAATCAACGGCAGTTCCAAATTGCACACTTTCCCTAGTAATTTCCCTTCATCGTTACCCTTCTCTCGTAAAGCTTTTTGACTGTCGGCCATTCTCCTCTCTCCTGACTTAGTCAGCTCCCTGACACAAAAACCGCCTGACGGACACACCAGATGACTCTCAAAGCAGACGGACAAACGGCCATACCAGAGAACACGGTGAGACCTACACCCCTTCCTGCAGAGAACACACCACAGTTGACTGACACACAGACAGGAAGATAGCGGATCCCCCCCCCCCTCTGCACACACACATGTCCCCCCCCTCCTCGGGACTTCATCGTTCATCGGGATGGGGAGGAATGGGAAGCAGAGAGAGAAAGAGAGACAGTCAGGTAGACAACAGACAGCAAGGCTGGAAGGAAATTGAGACGGACCTAGAGACGGACAGTCTTTCTTCCGGTCCACACTGATACTGCAGAAAGGATTCGCGGGAGTTGATACGAAAGGGGGACGCGCCCCCCAAAAGAAAGAAGAGCACGCCGACAGACGGACACACAATGAAAGACCCGCTCTTGGACGGACACAAAGGGACTTCCTCCCATCTTTCTTTCCTTCTGCGCAAGCAAGCAAGCAAGAAGGAAAACCTCCACCCTCCAAGGCCCAGAAAGGGCCCCTAATTTGATCGATCACTTTTTATCATGGAAGAAGGAGACCGCTGTGTCAGATCTGATCCTTCTCTTTCCTTCTCTCTGCACTCATGCCTGAGAACAGAAGCGTTCCCGTTCTCAGAGTCTCTCCGATTCCCCTTTTTTTCTCTCGAAGTCAATGCAAGCCAAGACAGACAGATCTCTACTGCCTCCCTGGAAAAACGAACAAGGACCGGAACGAAGAAAGGACAATCCGCAAACCCGTTCTTGACAGCGGAAGAATCGGAAAGAATGCGGGACTCCCTTCGTCACACTTCATTCATGCACGTTCACACGCTCACTCACAAGTTCCGTTTGGAATTGGAATTGAAGGGCATGCATGGAGAACGGCAGACAGGCAGACCGTCACAGCAAACAAAAACAAATCAAAGGAGCTAATCTTCGTTAATTTCTCTTCAGCACAGTCAACTGCATACTCGATCGAGGTGGAAAGATCAGACAGGCACATGACTGTCTTTCTTTCCATGCCTCTGTTCTGCAGGCAGTCTGTATCTGTTGTCTCTTTCCTCGGCTCCTTCCTCTCTCTGTCACTTGTTGTTCTTCACAACGGTAGTTGTTAAAGTTTCTTTTTCAATAGAAGGGTGCCAGGGTCCCGTTGGTCTTTGCTTAAAGTTTCTTCATGGGGACCCCCCCTCATTCCTTCCATACATGCGCGCCTTCTCCTCTTTCACCTTCACTCTCTGCTTGTTGGCCACAAAAAGAGAAAAGCACGAGCGCTTTTCCGTTCTGTTGTTGATGTCCGACTTAAATATGATGAATCACAGCAAGCGAAGCAGTACAACAACGCCACACCACAGATTCTGCATGAACTGATCGATTGGCCAAACCTTTCTGCTTCTCTTCAACCACAAGAAGAGACGACCATCAGTCTCTTCTCCTTGTTCCCTCTTTTTCTCCTCTTTTTGCTTGATCTCGTCTGACGCAACGATGTTTGTCTCTCACACTGTCTTCATTCATTCATCTATTAATTCACTCAACCTGTCTTCTTCCTTCTCACTTAATTAATTTACCAGTACCCACCCCCATACCCGCCATACCCTCCATATCCGTAGCCACCGCCAAAGCCACCTCCGTAGCCCCCGAAGCCGCCGTAGCCTCCCCTGTAGCCATAGAAGCCACCTCCGTAGCCGCCATAATAGCGGGGACGGAAGAGGTGGCCAAGGAGAAACAGGCGACGCTTCTCTGCACCCTCAACCTCGGCGGCCTCCTTTGAGACCTCTCCGCGGAGACGGCGCTGGGCGTTCGGGCCGCGCTGGTTGGGTCCAGCGGGGCGCATGGCGGGGTAGTTGGGGTAGTCGACCACTCCATCCTTGATCATCTTCTGGGCAGTCACGGGGTCCACAGGCTCCCAGGAGATCAGAGGAGCCCAGACCTGACCGTCAGGCCCCATCACAGGCTGCATCCATGCACACAGCGAGCAAGCAGGCAAATGGGATGAGCGCTTGAGCTAGAGGTTCATCAATTCTGGTCGAGAGTTGATGGCAGGGAGGGGTCTGAATGAGGCTGACAGGAAGAGCCTAAGTCAGTGAGGGGAGAACATAGGGGGAGGGCACAAAAGAAAACTCAGCAAAAATTGCAGCTAGGACTGGAAGAGCGAACAGAGAGGAAAAAGACAAGGACCTACCCTGTCAGGCATCGCATCCATCTCCATCTCCTCCTCCAGGGGCACCGCTGGGCGCACCGGAGGGGCAGTCTGGGGCTCAGACACCTCAGGCTGAGCAGGAGCGGGAGTCTCTTCCACAGAAGCAGCGGTAGGGGAAGGAGAGGGAACTTCAGGAGCAGCAGAGGGACTCACGACAGGCGCTGCCGGAGCCTCTTGAGCGAGTGCCGAGGCAATCCCTGCGAGGGGAATGAGCACTGCAGTGAACTTCATTCTGAGGTCTCGTTGCTCGAGCAATAAGAACAAACGAATGAAACGATCTCTCGAAGGAGACGAAAGTAAACTGGGACACAAGGCAAATATGTACTAGAAGTCCTGGCAACCAAGTCCGTCCACTGCCCAGAGTTGAAGAGTAAGAAAATTCGAAAGGTGCTCAACCTTCACAGAGAAGATGCACTCGAGGAGCTGCGTGAGATCCCTTGTGAGAAAGCGAGAGGTGCTTCAGTTGAAGGACTTCAGGTTTCGTTTTCGGTCTTTCAAACCGTCTCTTTTTTTGATCTTTTTTTGGGAATCTGCGTCAGCGTGGCGAACTGCATCCATGAGGATCCGAGAAACGCATGCAACGGACTGCCATCTGAGACATGCGTGCTCAGTGGCCCCGAAAAGTTGTCCTTTTTCGCTTTGCGGGATCCCTCGCCAGGAGAACAAATTCCGCGCTCCAAAATTGTGTCAAAAGAAACAGACAAACTTGGTCACTTTCTGTTCGATCAGTGCCATGAAGAATCAATGAATCGATCAGATAGCCGTCCCGTCCAAAAGCAGGCTGATGGCTGAATCCTTCTCTGGCCTCTCAAATGACCTCGGAAGTCGCCTTCACTTGTCAGAGTCAAAATGATGTGTCTCCCTAATTTGTCTGAGAGCTCAGTCTGGCGGCTTAGAGTGGTCTGACTCTTCTCCGAGTCGATCAGATTCGAAGGCACAGGCCTTTTGTGCCTGCCTTCGTGATTCCCGATGTTGGAACTGCGAGACTGCGTGATCAAGTATACATGCACGTTCCTTGATTTCGACACTCTTGCTTTGTTCCGAAATCTTTGCCGTAGACTGCGAGAAGTCTGCGACGATGATATATTCTTCGAAGTCGCCCTCGCGTGGCCACTCTGTAGTTTTGAGGCCATCCTGACCGAAGAGGATCCGACTGTGTCCGGAAAGGTCTTTCGCCTCTTCTTCCATCAGTGCCAGGTTCGGAGACGAAAGGTGGGTCGACCCAGAAAGACAGCCTTTTTCTGTCTCCACCGTTCTGCAACAGGAGACGTCCTTCTGGAAAACGGCAGTGCGGCATGCTTCTCCGCTTTGGGGGCCTTCTCCTTTCCAATGCACGTTTCTTTCCCTTCAGTTATGTGCTTGCTTCCTCTTCCATCCGCGCAGTGGCACCAGGACACCTCAACCCGCAGATGGACGCTCAACTTCAAAATAGGGGCCAAGAAACTGACGGACGAAAACGACCCCGATGTCTACCCTTGTCTGCCCCCCATTTTTCTCAACGAGGGAAATGGAGCTGCAGGGGATACGCTCGCAATCCGAATGGCAGCCTGGTCAGTCGCCTGGTCGCTTTCCTCTCTCTGCTCTGCAACCTTTTTATCCGTCAGCGCTCCCCGTCTCCCTTTCGCTTCTGCCTAGTTCGTCGATATTCACACACATGACCGTCACTGTATGCTTCTATGCAGTCTCCTCTCGGCCCCCCTTATCCCATCGGAGCTCCTGAAGGGTTCCTCTGTCATGTGCGTCCCTGCCTACAAGGACCCTCACTCAGGGTCCCCCTACAGCAAGCCCCTGCCTGATCGCCCCCACTCCAGGGCCAGCGTCAGGATCTTCGACGGCTTGCGTGTCCTTCTCGGGCACGAAAGATACGCTCCGAAGCACCCACAGGCGAGAGGGGGGTGGCAGCCGGACGTGGTCAAGGTGGACAGGTCCGCCTGGACCTCTTCCTCCTCTGCCCCGAAGGAGACTCCGCAGGAAGCAGAAGTGAGACGGAGGGTGCGCGCAGTGCGCGCGAGTCTGCTTGCAGTTGCAGACGTGCACTCTCTTCTGGGTGAGACGTTCCACACCCTGTCTCCCCGTTCGATTCTGCGCCTGAGTGGAAGGAAGGTGCTGGTGCACAACCCCACTGTGACGACGCTGCTGCTCCTGGCAGCACTTGTCGGTCCCACAGGCCAGGTTGTGGTGTCCTTCGGTCCCACTTATCCCTGGAAGGTGGTCAAGCCTCGAAGCCTCGAGGGACGATCTTTCGCGGAATACTTGTTTAAGTCAGTCAGGGTTTAGTGAGGCAGGGGAGGCAGAGAGACTGGGAAAAGGAGTGAAACGAAAAGGAAGCAAAGGAACAGAAAAATTGACATGCAGTGACGCTGCCACAGTACAGGCCGATCCGAGGGCCCCACTCCACTTGCAAGCAGGCAGGAAGGAAGGAAGAGACAAGTGGGGAGCGGGACGTGCGTTTGCATTCTGAGTTTCCGAGAGAGACCTGGACACAGACATGCAGTTGTGGAGCACGAGAAAAAGAAGTGAAAGAGGGTGAGGTAGAAACTGCAACAGAGGGGAAAGAGGGTCACGACTTTTTTGAGCCAATCAAAACAATTCCCAGCGTGCCCTTTCCTTTTTTGCAAAGGCGCAATAGGAAAGGCCTCATCCGCTGTTTCATTTGGGTGTCCTTCTGTTTCCCCTTTTGATTCTCTCTCTCTCTCTCTCTCTCTCTCTCTCTGTGTGTGTGTGTGTGTATGTGTGCAGATCCACGGCCCATGTGTTCGCATGCATTGCGGCCTACATGGGGAACATTAACCTCTGTATCGGCAGGGGAGGGGGGTTTCGTGGTGTGAGTGACTGGTCCGAGGGCGAGTGGAAGGGCCGAGAGAGGGGACCGTTCTCCAAGGCCCGGTTTGGTCATGCGTCCTTTGCTGAGGTGGAGGTTGTGGTGGTGGACTACCCTGGTCGGTCGGCTGTCGGTTGTTTCTTTCTTGCTTTTGTGAGATGCCTCTTTGAACTTGAATAATGAGTATACAGCAAAGCAGACCGAGAAAGGAAGGCGCCTGCAGGCAATCGAGAAAAGGCCGTCTCTGCCCCGTTCCTCTCTGACCTTTTTTTCCCTACTGTCCGTCATACATCTTACCATGCACCCTCCTCTCACATGCCGTTTGCACTCAGTCCACGACATCTCTGTGTCTCCACCCGTCCTTCCTGCCTTCCGCCTGCAGGCAACATGGCGGTGCCCCCCCCCGTCGCCCTGGAGCGCTACAGAGAGCTCCAGAGACCCCTCAGGTCAGACAGGCAGGTAGACAGCCTTCCTGCAGTATGGTTTTTGAAAATTGGTTCTGATAGTTTCTTAGATCGTGACTGCATCGCTTCGTTTCTCCAGTGTAACAGGCGAGCGGAGATATTTTGACACTACTCCCACTTCTCTCAGCCACTCTTTTTCTCTCTCTTGTGCCGCCTGAAGTCGCTTCTACTGGCATATTGGCATGCCGCAGGAATGAAATGTGTGCGTTTCTGCTCTTTTGCCTTCCCTTCCTTTTCTGCAGAGAGGACGATGACGTCCCCTCACCCCTCGAGGTCCCTGCTTCCGCACCCATAACCAGCGCTCTCGACAGCAGGCCCTCCTCGGCCTCGGCATCCAGCAAGAACACTGCACAGCCAGCAGCTGCTGCTGCTGCTGCTGCACCAGAGAACCAGGGTGAGGGTGGCGCCGCCTCTGTGCACCTGCACCGCATCGGAACTCTGGGGCCTCCGGGGTCCCTGGAAGTGGAGGAGCGGTGGGCAGTGGCCCCCCCCGAGCCTCCCGCTTCTTCTCCCTCGTCTTCTTCATCCAATGGCGGGAGACGGGAGAGGGAGAGTAGCATGGACTTGGATGGGGGAGACGACCTTGAGGGGGGGGGAGGGAGACACCCCTTCTCTGAGTGGTCTTCTCGTTCCGTCGTGGAGTCTCTCATGATTCCTATCGCAATGAGTGAAGCACAGTCGACAGGTGGGCCTGTCCGGAGATATCTCTCTCTGCCTGGCTTGCTTGTGACAACACGCCTCGTTTTGGTGTTCTGACTGGGAGAACGTGAACCTTTCTGACTCTATGGTGCATGAAATTTGAAAGAAGAGCCAGAGCCTAACGAGCTGGGCATGTGGAGGAAATTCGTTTATGGTTCCGTGCTCCTTGGCCCTGGAAGAGTCAACTCGTGCGCGATTGTTGAAAGTGACTTTTTTTCTTCTGCCTTCTCTGTCCATCCGTCTAGACTTTTCTTTTGGGTGTTTTTTTGTATGTGAGCGGGGAGGCTTCTGAGTCTGCATCAACGTGAATCAGAAGTTTGTCTCCGAACGTTTTCTGCACAGCTTTCACAAGGATTGTTGTTCTCCTCTTTCTTTCTTGTCTGATATACTTCGGATGAAAATGAACTCATTGGCTTTTCTTACTTCTCCCTCCTGTGCCCCTCGAGGGGATTGATGAGTAGATGGATGCCAATTAAGTGAAATAACTGTTTGGATTGCGTGCGTGCAGGTACTCTGGACATGGACGTGTGGACGTGCCTCCCTCGGCCCTCCACCCTGGAGATGTGGACAGAGGCGGCAGACAACGAAGGGCCATGGCAGGTCTCTCAGGAGTTCTACCAGGCGTGGACCTGTGCGAGGCTGCCCTCGATCAAACACGTACGTCAGTGAAAGAACGACCGTATGAATTCACACGAGGTGTCTCACCGAATGCTAACAGAGAGAGGACTTTGCGATCACTCAAAAGTTCTTTTGCTCTTGATATCTGATAGAGCGCAATGAGGACAGAGGAAAAACAATCAGGAAGTTCATTTATGTCTTATTTGTTTCCCAATCAATGAAGTCGTTCCTAACTTTGCTTTCTACTCGGATCGTGATCTTTTCTTTTGGGATTCTTCCCTGATTCCCCTGTGCTCTGGTGAAGCACAGAACTGAATTGTGTGTACACGCATGTGCGCTAATTGGCGGTAGAACCATTTGATGTGTTCTCTCTCGGTCCTCCGTGCCCCTCATGCCTCCTTCTTTTCTTCCCTTCTGTCTCGTGTTTGCCTGATTCAGATGGCGAGGACGGAGCGCAGTCACACGGAGGAGTGCGACGACCTTAAAGTGATGTTCATCGTCATGGTCGTCGCCTACTGCACCCGCACGATGAGCCTCCCCCACGCACCGTACGCGTACTCTGTAGGCCGCCCGATGCTGGGCCTGGAGCAGGGGTTCCTCCAGGTTCCCTGCGTGGGGGTGATGCAGAACCCTCCTTTCATGCCTCAGGCAGGGCAGGGGGGGAAGAAGAGCTTGAACAACGATATCTGTACCCATCTGGAAGTCAGAAAGAAGGGAGACGGGGAGACGGCCCGCGTGCGTCTGGTGTCTGAGAGGTCGACCGTCAGGCTGCCTCCGGGTGCCTGTCGTCGGGGGGGGGCACGAGAAGGCGCCTCGTCCTCCTCGTCCTCTTCTTCGTCTGCTTCTGCTTCTGCCTCTTCGTCTTCTTCTTGTTCCTGTGCAGCCGTGAGAGTCTCCAAAGGAGACAGACAAGCAGAAGGAGGGGGGGAGAAAGAATCCACATGCGACCCTTCTCCCCCCTCTCGGGATTTCACAACGAGCACCCGCGACTCGTCTGCATCCTCTGCCGTCTCCGCTTCCCGATATTCCGATCGCCCCGTCTCCTTCAGCAGTCGCTTCCCCCCCCGGGGGGCCGACCCTGCTTCTTCTTCTTCTTCTTCCTGCGCAGCCTCCTCCTCGTGTCGGAGTCGGGGAGGAACTAAGGGGGGGAAAGCGGAGGGGGAGGCGGAGGGATGGAGCAGCAGAAGCATCAGCAGCCGTCAAGAGACGGCGGAAGAAGCCGCTTTACCAATCCCTGACGACACAGACACCCCGATGAACAACCCCGACTGCCCCCCTCCCGTTTCTAGGTTCACTTTTCCTTCTGCTGAAGCTGCCGACGACACACCCACAGACCACCCTTCTGCGCAATCACATATGAATCTACGGAATACCTTCATCGATCCCCCCGAACGGATTGAAGAGACAACGCAGAAACACACCAAAGTCTCCACCCGCCCCCCCGCCTCCCACCCTACATCCAAGTACAAGAGTCTGGTGGCTTTTTGCCATTCGCGTCTCTGCAAGGAGCTCCAGACCGAGCTTCGCAGAGAGTCCCAGAAAACTTCTCGATTCCACAAACACCCCCAGGTGAGCCCGTTCACTGACCCTCCGGAATCCTCCCCCTCGCTCAGTTTCCTTATGAGGAACCGTCAGAGATCCTCCAAACAACAGGCTCAGCCTCCTCAGCAGAGCACCTCTGCAGCGGCAGACAGCGAGGATTCCCCCGTACCGTCCCGTGATCCAGTCACTTCCCAGGAGAGGGCAAAGACAGCGGGACTGGAGAGGTGGGTGCGGTCGATTGTGATGGCAGGCTCTGCTGACCTGCTCACAGTCGTGCCCCCCCAGAGTCAATCCGATATTCTGTCAGATCAGTTGAAGCTGCTCGGAGTTGGCTCACTGGGGGGAGGGGGGATGAGAGGGAGAACGCGGAGCGTGACAGGAGCGGGGGCAGTGGACCTCCAGTCTGCTGCGGCTCTTGTCGATTTTTGGTTTTGGTCGAAAAGACGAGAGGCTGCACGGGGAGGTGGTGGGGAGGGTAAGAGAGGAGGGGGAGGATGGATGATGAAGGGTGACAAGAGGAGGCAGGGGCCGCTGGGCCCAAAGGGTGGGGGGGGGGAGAGCCCTGACGGCTCCCAAGCAAAGGATGGTGACAACACTTGTTGCATTGAGTGAGTGAGGAAGAGCGGGGAAATGCACATTTGCTCTGCTGTATAGGCCTGTATGGTAAAAATTTGCGTGTTTGTTTGTTCGTGTTTCGGTGAGTGAATGGGTGTATAGACAGAATTAATTCAAACAATGACAAAAGCGGGGTAGGTATCAGAAAGAGAGAGGGAGGAGGGGCGGAGGAGACGAACGTCTTTCTTTGACTTGGCTTTTTTTTCTTCTCTCCTCGATCACTGTTGCTTTTTCCCTTTGTTCCTTCCCTTCGGCTCTTTTGGAGGTCTGGGTTGGCATGGGGGCTGTTGTGAGGGAGCGGGACTGCGCTAGAGAGGGAGGGAGGCAACAACAATCGGAACCCCCTTTTTACTTTCACTCAAAGGACGAAGGATACGGCTGAGGAGGTCCCCCCTGTTGAGTGTCCCCCCCTTTCTGTTTCCTTTCTTCGCCTTTTGCCCTCTGACATCCCATTTTTGACAAGGACAAAGGGGAGGGGAAAATGTCAGACAGATGGATGAATGAATGGATCTGCCAAATTGATCAATTCTCTTTGTTTGTTTGTTTGTTTGACCCCCACCCTGCATGAGATTTCTTTGTCGATCGAGAAATCCCTCCCGTCCGCGGGTTTCGTTTCGTTTTAGCCAAAAGGAGAATGAAAAAGGGAATTCAGATTTGCACCGTGGAAGGAAATCTGGATATCGACCTTTTCAGCTGATCAATCAATTTTGTCCCTCTCTCTGTCTTTCCGTCTGTGCGTCTGTGTGTCTGTCTGACAAAGAATTAGAAAAAGACAATTAGACGAACAGAACAGAACAGAACAGAGTCAGTTCGACTGGGTGCTCTTTGTGTGTATGTGAGCGTCTGTTTTGCATCCAAAGAAACAAACAATTTTTCGAACACTATTGCTCGATACGCATTCAGTCGATTTAAGTCTTCGTTTCCTCCCCTCCCTCTCCCTGTCTTTCATTGACTCTTCTGCCGTCCCCCCCCCC
This sequence comes from Chromera velia, assembly GCA_018398765.1. Lineage (NCBI taxonomy): Eukaryota > Chromeraceae > Chromera > Chromera velia. The sequence continues at coordinate 12,209 of JAHBMJ010000634.1, read as the reverse complement.
TCCCCTTTCATGAAGAACGATGTGCGATGATGCGGCTGTACATGCAAGACCCTTCTTTCTTTTTCGCCCCCCCCGCTCAGTTTTTTCACGAATGATTTTTTGCTCATCTGTCTTTCAGGCAGTGCAGCTGACCGACGCAAAAAGGCATAATAACGCTGTCCGCCTTGTAGCAGCACAGTTGATTTCTTTCATCTTTCTTGCAGTTGAACGAGAGAACGAACGAATTAAGTTGGCCAACCTTTCGATGACTGTCTGACCTACTACTATTCTAATTCAACACCTCTTTCTCTCTGTCTCCCTGCAGTTGTTCGTTGATTCATGCAGTCTCGTATCCATTCATTCATTCATTCATTCATTCATTCATTCATTCCGGTGTGCAGAAGAGACATGCAAAGAAGAGGAGTGCCGATACGGGAACCAGGGCCGTCTCTCCTCGTGCCTGTGCAACCGTGTTCCTGCCGGTCGAAAATTCGTTCCTTGTCTGAACGCTTCGACGAAGGGAAAGAAATTAAGGGGAAGGAAGCAAGGAAGGAAACAAGGAGAATGAAAAGGGATCAACTGATCGGACGTCTCTGTCCGAATGTCTCTCTCGCAACTGCACCTTCAGACGTGTCCACTTTGTGAAGAGAAGAGAAGAGAAGAGAAGAAGACCATCGGGTAGCGTCTCGCGAAGAAATTGAATTTTAAGAAAAGATTTGGCTGCTGTCCCAGTTCCCAGAAGCTCCCTCCCCCCCTCTCCTTACGTCTTTTCGACCGAATTAAGCCAACAGATCGACAGCCTGGCAGCAAGAGGGCAGATGTAAAAAGAGAAGTAACGCACATCACGGACAAATGAAGGGTGGCAGTCTTCTCTGCCGCCGCCACCATCTATTCTTTCTCCTCTCTTTTCCGGCTCTGCTAAAACAAAAGAAGAGAGGGATCAGGTTCTGATGAACAAAAAGAAGGATTGAAGCCGAAGTGAGTCTGTTTCACTTTTTCCCCTGTCTCGCTTTCTTTCTGTAAAGTTGACGGAAAGATCTCAGGGAGATTCTAGATTCTTGCTTCCTCTCTTTTTTCTTCATCTCTCCTTCTCTCTCTCATATGAATTCCTTTTCTATCTTTGTTTCCTTCCCTGCCTCTAGACGGGGATGCCGGGAGGGAGGAACACGCGATTCACCACAAGACGAATGATCGTACAGGCAGAGGGACTTCCCTCCATTTAATCGAGCTGGTCTTTTCCTTGTCCTCTCGAGAGAACTTCTTTCGTCCTCTAGCACACTTGATAGATAGCCACCAAAAGTAAACACCTCGATCGGCAGTTTAAGTGTGGCCCCAGCGGTTTGGGCCGCTTCTCAAGAGGCAGGGAGGATTGATGCAACCAAGAGAAAGGGGGAATGGGAGAGAAAAAAGGGGCCCAGGAGGGGTCAAATAGAGAGGATGTTTTCCTTTTTCCTTCCTGTGTGGCAGAAGATACCGTGACAGTCCTTGGTGCAAGGATGAAGGGGAGGACGGTAACGGATCATTGCAAGGTCAAGGGCCCCTGGAGCCGGCCCGAGCTTTGCCGAGGACCCCATGCTGCGGCTTCTGCAACTGTAAAGAGAGAGGGAGAAACCAGGCAAGTATGGATTCCAACTCCTCCTTCCAACTTCATTCCTTCCGTGCTTGCCGGCTCCCCCAATCTAGCCCCAGACCAACTGCTGCCGCCTTTTTGTTACAAATTTGTTCTATTCTTCAAATGAATCTAGAGAGGGGGGAGAGAGGCGTCCCTTTGGCGAGGAAAGACAGCAGGGAGACAAGAGCGTCTCTTCCTTTCACTCCAACCAAACGAATTCAGAGAACATCGTTGATGAAAAGATTCCTTCCCTGCATGAATTTTTATCAAAAGAAAGATGGAATGACTCGATCGAGGAGACTCTGGCAGTCTGCCTGCCCGCGTGCTTACCTGTCTGCTTGTCAGCTTTTGTCCATCCCGCTGCTTCGGCTTGTTCTCTCCATCTGCACGTCTCACATCTCATTTTCGCTTGCGACCCAGGAAACTGTATTTCTAAACTCCATCGGATTTCAATGTCTGTGGCGGGAAGGGACGGTGACAGCAGCTGCCCATTTTAATTTGTGACGGGAAAAATGCATTTAATAATTCGTTTTGCAGGCAGTTGACTGCAGTTCTAAACCTAAAAGAGATTGCCCGCATGCATTTTAGGTCTGGATGCCTTGAATTTGTGCACGTCTAGGTGCACGTGTACTTAAAGCCTAGGCTTTTAGCTTGCATATTTTTACTTTTTTTAAAATATGTTCAGAAAACCCAGTTTTTACTCTTCTTTTTAAACGTTTTTAGCTTATTGAAGCTTATTCCTAGGCTTGTTCAGAATGTGTTTTGATAGTGGGAAAGATCGGTCATTTTTGCTTGTTTGGCACGCAAAGACCCCCCCCCCCCTCTTGCTAGAGCCCATTTGCGTGCTAGGCGACGCACAGTGATAAAAAAAAAGAAAAAAAAAATCTGGAGAAGCCTAATCTTTTTTATTTTTTTTTCTGTTATTTTATTGGAAGTGCCAAACATATAACAAAAACACATCTAACTACAAAACCTACCTTTGCTAAGTTTGCTTGGACCTTTGACCACTAGACTAAAAAAAAAAAAAAGAAAAAAAAAATCTCGACATGTCTATTCTTTTTTTTTTTTTTACCACTGTGCGTCGCCTAGTTTGCGTGTCACTGACAGTCAAATGAATTTTTAAATATGACCCTTACAGAATTACAGGATTACATTGTGTTCGGGGCTGGAGCCTTAGACCTGCGTGCCAATTAATTTATTAATTATCGATCCGACCTAGGATCTGACTGATTCTGACGTCCGCCTTGCACCCTAAGGGTGGTCGCTAGATGAATTATTTATATTAGATCTTCAAAAAAAAAAAAATTATGTAACTAGTAACTAATCTAACTAATCTAAACGCGGCAACTCCTCCCCGGCCTACTCTTAACTTCCAGCAGGGCAACCCGCGTAACTATGCGCAACAGCTAAACAACAGTTGTTTTAGAGAAAGAAAAAAAAACTTTCTGACAAATCGAGATATGTATTTTTTTCTCTCTGTGACCTAGTCTGTGACACTTCTAATTCAGTTGCTTCAAAGCCACGGCGAAGCGTTGAATTTGTTGTGAACCACCTGAGTTCGATCACACCTATACCATCCGGTTTGCCTTCGTCGCGGGGCAGCCTCGTCGCCAGTGGTGCAAATACCGCACCGCCCGTGCACTGCCTGCCACCCAAGGAGTGTGATCGTTATGTTCATCTGGTGATTGTCCTTAATTAGGGTTAATTAGGGTTAAATTAGCACTTGACTGACACTACAGTGTGTCACTACTATTTAACTACCGATAGAGGTCCGATCGACCTGATTCTAGGCTCCGCAACTAGCTCCGCACTACTGTGCCACTACATTTAAAAAAAAAGAAGAAGAGAAAAAGTTTTTTTCTGTATAGATTTTTTTTTTATTTATCATAACGTTCAGTAGGCAAACAACTGTTAGTCAAGTATTACAAGAGTGTTGCACAGGGTCTTGCGTTGAAAACTATATACTTTTCAGTTAATAAATAAATAGTAAAAAAATAAAAGATTGGAAACTTTCTTTTTTATGAAAGAAAACAACGGCCCCGTTCCTAGTCAGATTCGCGGAGGGTGAATTCCGGTCCCGGCCTTTCCATTTGTCCCTTCGCCCCAAGCCAGAGAAAGGAGCGATACGCACGCGGCGGCCCGTCCACACAGGATGGCGGGGCGCCTGCGACAGAGGTGTGCATGTTGTGAGTTCCATGGTATGGCCTGCATGCACTTTAGCATAAGAAATACACCCGAGGCACTCACCGTGGTGATGTGTACTCCAGGCCTTCATATAGGATTTAATTAGGCCGATGGTGCGGTTATGCCATCAGAGGCACCAGAATTAATTCCGGTTGAATTAATTTCCAGACAGTCAGACAGACGTGCACGGCAGTTACCGTCTGTCTAAGCAAGAGACTTGACCTAGGGATTGACAGAGCTTCTTGTGTAGGAACTATACTGTGCCCTATGTGTCTCTGTGGTTCTCTTATGCTCTGAGTATTGCACGAGGCCACCAGCAGAAGCTTTCTGACAGTGTGGACTGTGGGGGTTCATAGATTTTCTGTCTGGTGATAAGATGATCAAATAATTATTTCTGTCCATCTGTATCAGTCTAGATGAGTGCGTTAGGTTAACATATTTGCTGTGGTCCTCTAATAGGAGAGGGCCAGGAATTTGGGAGTATAGCAATTTGAGGAGTCCTCTAGACAGGCTAGAGGATCGACACGGGAGGGCTCATAGGATTCCACTGGAGGAATCTCGAGAAAGGTGAGACTCTACTTTTCACTGGCGCCGTCACTGAGGGAGTCTCCCGTTGTCATTCCGACAACATTCCCCTTGTTGTTTCCCCGATTCCTTACTGCAGGTGACATACTATGGGTCCCAAGAAGGACACTCCCCATGGGTGCGTCGCGATCAAGGGTATGGAGGCGAAGACCGTGGGCGTCTTCGGCCTCACGGACAATGCGGACATCATCGAGTGGGTACGGCAATACGCAGATACTGTTGCCATTCTCAGTGACTCGGATGAGTGGTGTAGCGGGCTCACCCTCACCAACAGGAACAAAGTGGGGGTCAATGTCAAGCCTAGCGTCAAGCACTACGTCGCAAGGACCGAGGTGGAAGTGCTGGAGAAGGTGGTGGAACGGGTGCCCCACCTCAGTTCGGAAGTTTCTGAGCAGCTCCAGATTTTCCACAGGCACGTTGTGGACTGTGTCTCTCCTCCTGACGCAGAGTGGAGGAAGAGGTATCTGCAGCGGACCGATGTCCTGAGAATGGGCAAGGCGAGGATCATGGAAATCAGGGAGCTTCTCTCACGCTGAGAGAAGGAGAGAATCACTGGTCCCCAGTTGAAGTCCCTGAACGAGTAGATCCTCTGCCTGTAGACTCTGAAGGAACCCTCCTCCCTCTCCCTGTCTCGCCCTGTTGTGTTTTCTTCAGGTGGGGAGCTCTATGGGGGAACTCCAACAGAGACGAAGGTGAAGACGGAGGAGGAGACGTCCGGGAGCAATACCAGACACCTCCTGTCAGATGGCCATCCCCGCGTCCAGTGAGCGGCGTCCGGCCTCTGTTAAACAGGTTAGCAGTAGCAGTAGCAGCAGTAGTTCCAGTAGGGGGGTGCAAGTGGTCGGTGTACGACCTGACCCCACCCTGGCAGAGAAGAAAAGGAAGCAGTACGAGGACCTCGTAGCGCAGATATCGGATCTGGATGCCGAACGAGGTGCTGACAACCTCCGAATTCTGGAGATTCAGAAGGAGGAGAATGATGTGATAAGCAGCATACCCAAGAGGGACAACTACCCTAAGGGGTCCGAAGGGAAGGAAGAGTACACAACAGACTCTGAGCTGGCATCCTGGGCCGAGAAAAAAGAGGTCTTCGATGCTGGGAAAGCTGACAAGGATACGCTGGTAGTGACCCTGCAAGGTCACACCGACCAGTTGGTGTCAGACGTGTTTGCTCTCAACGAGCAGGCCGATAAACTCTGCAAGGAAATAAATGCGATCTCTCCTCCTCTCCAGGCCAAGGACTAGGCCAAGGGTGTCCCTGGGGGTGCTGCTGAAGGCCGCCTGCCTTCGGTATTCCTGATGACCCCCCTTATGGGTGGGGAGGTGTATTCTGCAGTGTCTCCTCCTGAACCTGCGACGGTGTCTGTAGGTGGGGGGATGCATACTGGTGATATCAGGGCTCCGGAGGCTCCTGACATCTTCTCTTTCTTGGGAGTTAGGGAGTCGAGTGGGACTCAGGGGAGGCTGAAGTGTGACCCTGAGGATCCTTTCATCACTTACACGCTGGGAGAGATCTTGACATCGGTCCCGAGGACCTTTGTGGAGAATCTGATGCGCGATAAGGTCGTGGCGATGATCTTCACGCACTTTTTCAAGACGATCTAGTACTCGACCTCTGCTCTCGCCCTAGAGTACGACAGGATTGCCTGTCAGCCCTGTAGGTTCAGGACCTACACGGAGCTGCTGGCATATCACAAGCGTCTCCTGAACTACCTGGTTGAGGAGAACATCGTCCACGAGCTTGGGATGAAGTACAGGCTCAGGCTCCTGACGGCGCACCTGCCAAACGACCTCATAATGAGGTGGCAGGAGAGGCAGAACCCGGTGGACCTCACCAGCGAAGTGGAGATCACTAAGGAGATCCACGTCATCGCTGCCCAGGTGGAGACCTTCAACAAGTCTCTCGGGGATGCCTGAGACCGGGGCCTGGTTAAGGGAGCTCTCGTCGAGGACTTGAAGAGAGAGTGGGAACAGAAGGCGGCAACCTTCGGTGTGAACGACTCGGGGGGTGCCTCACGGGGGGGCATCATTCCGAAGGTTCCTTTCATGGCGTTCGCAAGGCCTGGAGGAGTCCTGTAGAGGAAGTCCCCTTCCAAGGCAAAGGGAGGGAAACCCTCTGGAGGAAAGACCCCTGATTCTGGCAGGAAGGGCAGGAGCAACTCCGATCGCGGTAGGCAGGGCGGTGCTGGCGGGGGTTTCGGAAAGGGGGATGATGGGGGGAGCTCCAATCGGGGGCGCTCTCCTGGGTCCAATTCCTCTGCTCCCTCCAGTCGATACAATGACAAGGGGGTCAAAGGAAAGGACCGTCCTCCTACTCAGGCCGTTGTCAACCCCAAGGGCCCCAACAGGAACCCCGTTCTCGATCGCTATGGTGTCCGACACCGGGACAGGACCGGATCAGATGCGTTCATCGGGATGATGGCGGGTCCTGGAGAAACTCCCATCAAACCCGGTCAGTGGGATGAAGAGTTTGGGTCTTTGTGGGACAAGGCGTGTTGGGATCTTTCCAGCAGGAAGAGCCTTCCACACGGGTACTGCGATGGGCAGTGCCTGAGATGCAACCGTCTGGACCATGCTATCTAAACCTGCCTGGGGCGCCTGGGGTACCCCAGGCACGCCGCAGGCAGCCCGCCACGGCCGCCTGGGGCGACCCCAGGTAGTTTTACCTAAGTTTATATAGAGCTGCCTGGGGCGAAGCCCCAGGCAGTTGTTGAGAGTTGCCTGGGGTGAAGGTTGGTGCCAAAGGCACCGACCTTGTCGTCACGAACCACGGTGCACGTGCCCAACCGGGTTTGCGCGAGGGACACACCGACGTGACCTCGCAATCTATACGTATATGCCACATATCAAAGGTTCAACCAGGTCATGCAGACCGGCAGCAACTTTTTGTTCGGCGGTCGTGATCAGCGATAGATACCAGTGGATACACATTAAGTTGACGGTTGCTTTCAACTTTTGTCTCTTCTCATTCTTGTCACTAGAGATGCACATCATTGCACATCATTGACACATGCAACTTTGCATTGTTTATAAACTTATCGCAGAGTGGAAATTTACTCTGGAAAATTATTTAGAAAATTTGATTTAATTCTTTTCTTCAAAATAATATCTAGAATTATATAAAAATTTTGATTTATTGATTCAATTTGAAGCATTGTAAATGAATCTTTAAAGTTGTGTTCAGATACTAAATCCTAAAATAAAGGCATTTTTAAATTTTTTTCAACTTTTTTCATATTATAAAGAGAACGCAGAAAGACTCCCTGACTACTTGGGGTGCCGCAGGCGGTCCGTAAGGACTACCTGGGGAAGGTCATATATAAGACCCGAGGCGGCCTGACGTGAGGGCCGCCTGGGGTCAGTGTAGGCAGTCATTCTGAAGGTTTAGACAGCATGGTCCGGATGGACATATAGAGTGGGGGGGCCATGGGGCTTGTCCTTGGATTTGGAAGAAAGACGGCTGCCCAGTGTGTAAAACGATAAGCCATGCACCCAACAACTGCCCTGACGAGAACGCGAAGAAGCGATGGATGATGAAGCAGATGGACAAGACCAGGCAAGACAGGGGCGGCTCTGGGGGCCGTCTTCAAGATCCTCCGGGAGGAGGAGGCCGTGGAGGCGGCTCCGGAGACCGTTGAGGGTCTTCCTATCCTGGTCGTGGGGGCGGCTCAGGGGAGAGAGGAGGCGGTGGGGGTCATGGCCATGGTGGGCGCACCCTTTCTCCTGGCAGGTTCAACAACGAGGACTTCGAGAAGAAGAACTCAGACTCCAGACAGGCACAGCGGGGGGGTAGTGTCCCTCCTGTGTCCTCGCAGCATGTCGATCCTGGGGGTCAGGATGATGATGATGTTGTCGTAGTAACGGGTGGCGTCTCATGTAGGAAGGAGGACTCGTTCAACCTGACCACCCATGCGTTTAAGGGTGAAGAGAAGATCTCTCATGGGCAGGGGTCTCTTAGAAAGGTCCGCTTTGTAGACTAGCTTGGCCTCCCTTTGTGCTATGAGCCTGGAGCCAAGTACTCACCCAACTACGACACAATGACCTTCCCTGTGTGGCATGATGGGGCTATGGAGCGCCTGTCTGCTTAGGATCCTGTTGGGACCCACACAGGGGTCGATGTATGGAGAAAAGAAGTCCGTGGAGCCTGGTAAACGCTTTTGTCTGATGAGCCTGAACGGACAGGCTTAGAATGAATGGGGTGGGCTATCTTCCCGACAGGTTTGGAGACCTGCATGACGGTTATGCAAGCCTTCCAGTCTGAGTTCACTGCGGGAGGAGTCCAGCGCATTAGGAACATGATGGAGGAGTATGACCCCTATCTCCCTGAGATCATCTCTCACACACGGGGACCGAAGGACGAGACCACCATGGGTGCGGTGCCCTCTGGTTCGAAGTCTGCTGTCTACATGGTCTCCCAGTACGAGAGTGAACTGATGAACGACCCGAGCAGGACCCGGCGTCGGGCTGGCCGGGTTTCCAGAAAAGTTCGAGGTCTACAAGGTTTCGGGAAATGCAAGATCCCTGAACCCCGAGCTTATCGAGTATAGGGTCCTCAAGATCCATATTGACTCCTGTACATTCGGGAACCTCATCTCTTAGAGGAAGGTAAGGAGTCTTATCCGTGCCTTTGGGGGGCCGGATATCCTAGACTGGACGGGTTTGTTCATGGGGGGTGTTAGGGAGGAGAGAGATGGGCCCCCAGACGGGGGGCTTCCCAGGAGGACGAGGCACCAGCACTATGAGCATCTTATCACGGGACAAGATTTCATTGAGTGGAAGGTGCGGTTGGAGATGCCCCTCCAGTCACAGGGACTGGGGGATGAAGCGGTGTTCTCCTGTTCTGCGGTTCTTGGCATCCGGTTTGGGACACACGACCCCTCCGGCGCTCCTAAGAACATTGTCGTCCCCTGCCTCCTCCACACGGTCGATCAGCTAAACGTCCTTGACGTGTTGATTCGCAATGCTCCTAATGCAGGTCTCTTTATCCCTCGTTCAGCGATGAAGGATGTTCTTCCTGCCTACCGCGCATGGGTAGAGAGAACAAAGGAAGAGACGCAGATCTCATACGGGGTAAGGCTGTCTATGGACCTGATGTATCAGGAGAAGGTGCGACAGGGAATTCCGCAGGTAGATGTTGAGGTTATAGACACCCCCTTCAAGGTGGAGGCACCGGAGGCCTGCATCATCCACAAGCCCTGGGGGGACAGGCCGGACGGGTACGGCCTCCTCCACCTCCCTCGAGCAGTGTATGACCGCAGCCCGCACTACAAGGCCATTCCGAACGAGTCCTTTGAGCACTTCCTTGGAGGCGGTCCCCAAGGCAGTTCCTGCAGGTACCGGTTCCAGTCACTGCAAGAGGTATGGGACCGGTGTAATAAGGCGCGGTAGCTGAAGCAGCAGAGGGATCCTTATGAAAGGATTCCCCGAGACCCTCTCCCCGAGGTGGAGAAGAAGAAGTTGGCTAAGAAGGACTTCAGAGCCACACCCAACGGCATTGAGGTCCCAGTGGCTGCCTACCCGATCACGTATTGGGTTGTAGGTAGATGGACTGCTTCTGAGCTGGCGGACACCGACCACTGTCAGCAAGGTCCCTTTTTCTCAGTGAGAAAGTTTGACAATGGGGGCGCTGCCCACTTCAAACCATGGGACTACGGGTACGAACGGATGCACCTGGCTGCCTTTTCGGCCGTCTTGGTCGACCAGAAGCATGAGGTGATGGCGCTTCACACGCGCTACGGACATCAGAACTTTGATGATCTCAAGGAGACTCTCGTGGCAGAGGGCATTGAGATCAATGAGGACTGCAAAAAGTGGATTTCTGCGTGTCCCCTCTGTCAACTAAAGAACGCGATCACTTCGAGGATTCACAAAAGGAGTGAGAAGTTGTTTACCGATTGGAGGCTGATCAAGGGAACGGTCTGGATCGTCGACATCTGGTTCTTCAAGGACCTTCTGGCGAAGGCCAAGACAGGGGGCTTCGGAATGATGGTGGTTCTCTACGAGCCAGGAGCTGGGTTCTCTCTGGCATACCCAGCAAAGAAGAAAGATGAGGCTTCCTTCATCGACTGCGCGCATTACTTTGCTTGCTGGCTGGGGCGTCCGCACCTGGTAACGGAGTGGACTCCAAAGTAGGACTTAGTGAAATTCAAAGTGACTTTTAAATTTACTATATTCTAGCTTCATTATAAAGTAAAACTAGGTTACTTAAAGCAATCTAAAGTTTTTTAGAGCATTTAAAATCGTTACTTCTGTGCAAATCTGCTCGAATGTGCTCAAAAGACTGGTTGATTAGCTAAGGTGCATGGTAGGAAAAATTACGATCATCGCGGCACGTGGAAGTTAGTGAATATTACCTGCAAAGAAATACACAGGCACAACACTCATGGATATGCTCAACAGCAACGTTTAGCGCCGCCAATCAACTACAAAGAATTGCTTCTTCTGCAAGGGAAACCGTGCAGGAAGGAGGGCTTCACAGCTAGGCTGGTCAGACCGGACAGGAGGCGGTCAGCAGGCTAGTTAGCAGGGGTCGGAGAGGATTCCGAAAAACAGAGCACAGAGACAACATAATTCCACAAAGAACTCATACTACATGGCGTAAAAGCTTGCAAATCGTTCTGCGTGTGTCAATGAAAAACTGTAAAAAAGAAGGACAGGTCTGTAGGTAGATCTAGATGTTCAGAGGGAGACCAGTATGGAGTGCCACAAATGAGAAAGGCTGAACGAGTAAGTAGCACTTGCGTCGAGATAGTATGCACCGCTTTGAAAGACTTACACATACAAAGCAAGTGGAAGACATTCAAATGCATGAAAACTGAGCGATTGGTCTGGGTGGAAAAATGTCTGGCATGACTGAGAGCTCTGCAAAGCTTCAGAAGAGGCGGTCAAAAAATGGAGGCTCTAGCAGACTCTCCATCAACCCTCTCTCAGTGACCTCCCTTGTGCGTTTCTGTCAAGCTCCTAGCAGAACAAAGAAGCTGGATGCTAAGCAAATCATCATACAAAGCGAGAAAGCAAGCCGCGCTTCCTTAACTGACCTGCAGGTGTTCTCAAGCCTCCGTCTACCAACACCTGCAAACACGGAGGGACAGGCGTTCACGCTTTGTGCAGTCAAGGAAGCACTTCTGTCCAGCTTATTCTGCATGCACAAGGTCCTAAGAAAAAAACCAAGAGCCTAAGAAGTAGCGGGTCCGGGCAGGCTGACCTGGGGGTTGACTCCGGGGCTCCGAAGACTGTGACCTACAAGGAAAGAATAAGGAGAGCAATGAGGGCAGCAGTACTTTAATACCTAAATAAGGCTGGCAGCCCTTCCCCGCTTGAACAGGAGGAGAAGCAGCAAGCAGGAAGACGTTGAAAACAAGACTAAGACGGCTGGTGTCCACTGGACCCACCTCCAAGCTCCACTTCGTGCCGACCCGAAGGGACCCAGCAACACCCGTCTCCTCCAGAGCCCCGAAAGTGCACTCCCGAAAAAAAAGTCAAAACCGAGAAAACGCTCTGTCAGACATCTTCTAAAACCGTCAAAAGACATCTGACAGAGCGCTTTTTGTAGCAACATTTATGTAGGAAAAGTCTGTTTGCTCAGAGGTTCAGAACTCCGCAGTTTTGAACCTGTGGACCTTTAAGATGGACAAGAGACTTCAGACCTGATTATTGGCCGACAGAGGCAAAGTCGGCTACGTGCATCGAAGGGGCAGGGTACCGCCACCCCCTTTGGCCCCGTGGCGGCGCCTCCCAGACCCACGATGAGCCCATGTCTGGACCTGGCGGCGGGGACTGTGCTCTCCCCAGTCCGAATCATTGGGGTCATCTCCCTCTTCCGATGAAACATCGGGTTCGGAATCCCCCC